>JAREIK010003698.1:175640-201211 GCA_029783825.1 Sapria himalayana
CTACTTTTTTTTCAAAAAACGCTCTCAACTTCTAGAGGGATAAATCCCATTTTATAGAGAGAGAAAACCCCCAATTTTGCTCAAATCAAGCTCCTTTCAAGCTGAAAATGGAGCAAAATGGCTTATTTTCAAAAAATAAGTCCTTTGCCTTGATAACAAAGGAGCCCATGCCTCCCTCACGCTAATTCGAAAAAAAAAATGAGAGTCCCGTTATCATATTTTCAACCGAAGAGATGAGGAAGTTACAGGTGCCTTATGAACACATGCTCATTGGGAAGTTCTCCCACGGCAGGCCTCACCCGAGCCAAATACTTCAATTTATCTCCTCTCTAAAGCTCACGGGTAAGGTAAAGTTGGCAGATTACGATGCACGCCATGTTTTTTTGCAGTGTTTTTCGAATGAGGACTTCTATCGCTTATGGAATAGAGGAGTTTAGCAAGTAAACGGCTATCCTATGCGAGTGCTAAGATGGACGAAGAACTTCAGTCCCACGGAGGAGGCTCCCCTTGCCCTGGTATGGTTCTCTTTGCCGAACCTCCCTATATATTCGTTTGACGCCCATTCTCTCCATGCTATCTCTTCTTGTTTGGGCAAGCCATTGATTCGTGATGAGGCCACTATTTCTATGACACGGCCAAGCCAAGCTCGCGTCTGTGTGGAGTGTAACCTCCTCACACATCCCCCTAGTAGAATATGGATAGGCGAAGGGGAAGATGGACAGAATGAGGGGTTTTGGCAAATGGTTATACCTGAAAATTTTCCCCCTTACTAACTTACCTGTAAAAGACTTGGGCACGACATGGTTGTGTGCAAAATGGGAAAAGAATATACAGGTGAGGTCCAATGGCAGGAAGGTAGAAGAAGTAGGGTTGAAAAATGGATAAGGAAAGAGGTTGAGGGCCTGAAACATGGAAAAATGCAAGCTTTAGAGGATGAAGAAGAGGGGAGTAGGAGGGAGAAGGGAAATTATTTTTTAAATATGGAAGAGGGTAGAAGTAATATAGAAGTAAGTTTAGAGATAAGAAATGAGGAGAATAAGGAAGAGGGTTGGGAGGAAGTGAAAGTTAGTAGGAGGAGAAGTAGAAAAAATAAAACTAGAAGGGTGTTAAAAAATTAGAGGATTATAGTTGGATAGATGAAGATCTCCTTGATTTCCTGGAAGAAGAATCATAAGTATTAAGTTGCCCCCCATTTGGTATTCTAGAAGCAAAGGAAGAAATTAATATAGAAGAAGTTAAAGATGATTTAGCATTGTATGAGCAAAATTGTAAAAAACTCACTAGAGATCAATCCATGGAAGCCATAAAAAGAATGGCTATGCAACTTGGTAAGCAAGGGAAATATAATGAAATATCACAATCAATTGCACCTAAGAGTGCTAGGGATATCAAAAAATATTTAGATAAAACATATGAGTCAAAATGCACAACAAGATCACAATCTAAATTAGGTTTTAATGGATAGTTATTTATATTGGAATATTAGAGGGGTGGCAAATAACCCCTCGATAAATAGATTAAAACAATTGATTAAAATATATAAAATTTCATTGGTTGTAATTGCAGAACCTTTGATCCAACAGGACCAACTAACTAAATATAGTCGAATTCTAGGGTTTAATAATTCATTTTCTAACCTAAATAGTAAACTCTGGATATTGTGGCATCATTATTTAGATATAGAAATATTAAAAGACACAGAACAAATAGTGCACTTTAAAATATTCGAAGACATAGTATCGGTAGTATATGCAAAAAATGATAAAAAATCCAGACTAGTCTTATGGGAAGAAATGCAGAAAATTGCAGCAAAAAATTTTCCCTGGTTGATAGGAGGAGACTTTAATGTTACAATAAGTGCCTCGAAAAAGAAAAGGGGAGAAAACCGCTAACACAATAGCAATGTCTCAATTTAATGAGGCGATTTTTAATTCTAATTTGATGGAAATAGACTTCACAGGCTCAAATTATACTTGGTGTAATAACTGGCAAAAAAGAGGAGCAATTTGGGCCAGGCTGGACAGAGTAATGTGTAATGCGAAGTGGGTAGCCTCACATGGGACTATAGGGCTTAGACATTTAAACAGAACCTGTTCAAATCACTCTCCACTCCTCATAATACTTCACAACAACAAATGAGGTACATGAAGTTTTAAATTTCAAAACATGTGGGGAAAACATGCTGATTTTGAAAAATTAGTAAGAGACTCTTGGTCAGAACCTGCTTCGGGTAAACCGATGCAAGTTCTAATGACAAAGCTATATAGATTAAAAAAACATTTAAAATCAAGGAATAAAGAAGTTTTCGGAAATATAAATCAGCAAATAAAGCAAGCAGAGGAACAAGTGGAAAAATTAGAAAAAGAATACGATAATAAAAATGACAAAGAAATTAAGACGGTTTTAAACAAGGCTAAAGTTGAATTGAGTTTAAAGTTACATATGGAGGAGATATATTGGAAACAATGAGCAAAAATTAAATGGTTAAAAGATGGTGATAGAAACACCAAATTTTTCCATAACATGAGCAAAATAAAAACATAGAAAAATAAAATTAACGGACTTAAAGATAAAGAAGGAAGATGGATAGAAGAAGACAAACAATTATGTACCCTATTTGAGGATTTTTTAAATCCCATCTGTGTGGTAATATGCCTCACGAAGGGAACTCCTTGTTTCAAGAGATTGGGGCTTCCATTACGAAAGAACAAAATTAAATGATGGAAAGAATCCCAGAAGAAGAGGAGGTAAAGATTACAGTCTTTAATCTGGATAAAGACAGTGCAGCGGGACCAGATGGCTAAAATAATTACTTTTTCCAGCTAAACTGGTCCATTATTAAAAATGACCTAATTATAACGATTGCTAGTTTCTTTGCTGGAGCAGATATTCCTAAAGCTTGGGCAAATTCATTTATACTTTTAATCCCCAAAAAAGAAGCTCCCCAGCTATGTGAGGATTTTAGACCTATAAGTTTATGCAATGTGATTTATAAGATTTTAACTAAAATAATTCAAAACAGATTAAGTATTATTTTGCCATTAATAATATCACCAGAGCAAACCGGATTTTTTAAAGACAGACTAATGATTGAAAATATTAGATTAGCTTCAGAAATGATGAAAGAAATTGCAACTAAAACAAGAGGTAATAATCTAGTAATCAAGTTGGATTTGTCTAAAGCTTTCGATAGAGTTGAATGGGATACACTCTATTACATTTTAAGGAAATATGGTTTTTCTGAATTATGCATAGACATAATATAAAGATGCATCTCAAGTGTTTGGGTTAGAATTATCATAAATGGTAATATATGTGATGAATTTAAACCCATAAGAAGCCTAAGACAGGGAGACCCATTATCCCCCTTATTATTTGATATATATTTAGATCTGCTTATTCTTAATTTAAACAAAAGAATGCAAAATGGTAATATATTACCTTTTAGACAACCATATAATACTCCGAGAATAGGTTGTTTGGCTTATGCCGATGATCTAATAATTTTTACAAATGCAAGTAAAAGATCTGTAATAAATCTGATAGAATTATTATAATTATTCGAATTAGAAACAAGTCAGGTTGTAAATAAAAAGAAGTGTCAGTTTATGTTAGCTAAAAAGACTACAGAGAAAGTGATAAATAAGTTTAAAAACATAACGGGCTTTACACATAATAAGGGAGCTTTAATATACTTAGGCTGCCCAATATATGAAGGCAGACTGAGAGAGAAATATTTAACACCAATACAAGATAAAATCAGAAGAAAAATAGCAGGTTGGAAGGAATAGCTTTTAGGGTTTGGGGGACAGATTACATTAATCTCACATGTGTTACAAAGCACACTAGTGCATATCTTATCTGTAATACATCCTCCGAAGAAATTCTTGAATAAATTAGAATTAGATATGTCAATTTTTTAATGGGGCAAAAAAGATGGAAACAAAAAAATCACTAGAAAAATTGGAGGGATATATGTTATCCAAAAGCTGAAGAAGGTTTAGGAATAATCACTTTATAGGATATGGTCACTGCCTGGGACTGTAAAGGATGGTGGAGGCTGATTAAGAATGATAGCCTCTGGGCTAATTTTATGAAGGAAAAATATTTAACACAAAATAACCGGAGGCTTGAGCAGGTATCAAATTATTGGAAGGCTCTGGAAAAATATAAAGAGATAGTAGAATCACACTCAATATTAAAAAAGAGTGGTAGGAAATGGATCCTCACACCACAAGGTAATTTCACACTAAAATCGGTGAAGGAGTTGTTGTGGAAAAAAAACCTGCTCAACCCATATTTAAATGGGTCTGGAAAGCAGGCACCCCACAAAAAATGTGCTCGCTAGCCTGGAAAGTATTATCAAATGCTTTACCTGTGGACACCAATGTGCAGAGAAAGGGTATAAAAATAGTGTCCAGATGTGAATGCTGCTTTGTAGAAGTGGAATCAATGGACCACCTATTCTCGAGAGGGAAAATTGTAGTAGAAATTTGGAAGAAACTTGAAGGATATGAACAAATTAGTAATACAGAGGAGAGGCTAATAGAGAGAATTAAAAAATGGGAAAAAGCAACTTCTACTAACCCTGCTAGAAATTGGCTCAATAAGAATTTACCTCATGTAGTGATATGGTGTTTATGGAAAGCTCGTAATAGGAGTAGATTTGAAGGGAAAAGAATGAACTCAAAAGATATATTACAAGAAATTAAGTAGGAAATAAATAATATATCAAACATTAAACCCATTATAGTAGATAAACTAGCTATAGATAAGAAAGTGAAGAGGGAATGGGGTCTTAATATAAAATCTATTAAACAATATTGGGCAAAAAGTATAAGCTGGGCCAGCCCCCCTGAAGGAAAATTTTCCCTAAACACGGATGGAAGTTTCAATAGGGATACATGAATAGCGGAGGGAGGTGGGTTAATAAGGGATCATAAAGGCACAGTCATGAAAGCTTTCACTTCGGTTAGTATAGCAGACTCAGCTCTGCATTCAGAAATTAGGGCGTTAAGTATAGGCTTAAATGTATGTAAGAAATTGGAATATAAAAATATTCAAATACAGGTAGACTCGATGTTATTATTTAACTTAGTAATAGGAAGAATTTTTCTTTGGAAATATGAAGAAGAATTAGAAATAATAATGAAGCTTAAAAATGAATTAAATGCATCAATAATGCATATATATAGAGAGGAAAACACCCCAGCAAATAATCTTGCGAGGATAGGCTCTGAAAAAGGAGAAATAGAATTCGATGAGGTTTCTATCCCGAAAAAATTAAAAGGTTTAGTAAAATAAGATAAGATGGCTTTTTCTTATGTTAGAGTTATAAAGGGTGGAGGCTGAGCTAAATTTAAAAAAAATTAGTAAAATTAGATAAGTTGTTTACATCATATGAAATATTTTCTTCCCTCAGCAGCGTAGCATCATACGAAGTTTACAGCATGGAGTATTGGTTGGTAGGTTGTGTACACGAAAGTTTCTATTTGGTGTATCATATTGCAGGTTGTAAGCAAACTGTCGATGGTGATTTTATTTTTCTACATTGTTAATTTTGTAGTTGTTTAATAGGTTAAATAATGCAGTTTTTATAGTTATTTTGCCCTTGACAAGAACATAAATTATAAGTTGATTATCACTGCTTTGTTTGCTGTTTCCCGAGTTGATTTATGGTAGACACTCTCGACTGATCACCCGACCCTATGGGTGTTCAACACTCGAAGAGGAATTACAGAATGGTGGATAGCTTATAAGCGCTCGGAGATGATTTTTTGCTGGCTTATTTGTAGTCTTACCTGTTAGGTTTTTATTTCAATGAACTTTTTTATTTTTTGAGAGTTATGCAGAGAGTGGTAGGTCTTGCTGCAGCTCGGTAGACAGAGCACTCGTTATAAGGCGTGACAAAGAGGATGGAAGCGATTAATAAATGTTGTATATGTTTAACAAGAGACAAGGGGAATAGAGTAGAGAATTTATATTGTAGTCGTGCTCATTTTCTTTGAATAGTGCAGGTATTAGAGCATATAAAAGAAGATGAAAGACGGATGGAAAATACTCAGGAATAATGTGAATAATAGGGCTTGAGACACGAGGCGACGAGAGAATAGATGCTGAGCTCAAGAAACGGCCGAGCAATACATGGAATTAAATGAAAAGATGGGCCGAAAAGATGGACCAAAAATAGTCAAATGGAAAGATGGGCCGAAAATTAGATAAACTAGAGCATATCCAGCTTATTCTAGTTTAATTTATAAAATGAATAATTGCTTTTTTTAAATTTTTTAAATTTCAACATGCTAGCTAGTAGGGTTAAGGTTAAGATGGGTGTAAGAGGGCCACGGGTAGATGTAGGTTGTAAAAATGGTATTCCTCCGCCAAAAGAGAGGGTTATTAATAATAAAACAATTTTTAAAAAAAAAAAAGAATAAGAAAAATAAGAAAAAAATAATAAGAATAAAAAAAATAACTAGAATATGAAGAAAATGAAGAATAAGATGAAAAGAAGAATATGAAGAATAAAATGGAAAATAAGAATAAAAAAATTAAGAATATTATAAAATTAAGAAGAATAAGAAAAAATTGAAGAATAAAAAAATAATATGAATAAAAAGAATAAGAAGATTAAAAATATGAAGAATAATAAGAAGAATAAAAAAATAACAAAAACAAGAAAAATAATCAAAATAAGAAAAATTAGAAGAAATACATTAATAAAAAGAATAAGATGAAAAGAAGAATAAGAAGAATAAGAAGAATAAGAAGAATAAGAAGAATAAAAAGAATAAGAAAAATAAGAAGAATAAGAAGAATAATAAGAAAATTGAATCGATAGATGTAAATATAAAAAAGAAAGGTATTCAACTTCCCTCTAGGTGTGAATGATGTTTTCAGGAAATTGAATCGATAGATCATTTATTTTCACAAGGAAAGATAGCTTTAGAAATTTGGAAAAGATTAGAATTAAAAATGGGTATAAAGCATGAATGTATCCCTCTTAGAAATAGACTGCAAAAATGGTATATAGCATACACGAGAAACTCATTACAAAAATGGGTTAAAAATAATATACCTCATATTGCAATTTGGTGTATATGGAAGGCCAAGAATAATAGTAGATATGAAGGTAAGAGAATGTCGGTGGAAGACATCTGGAAAGCTATAAAGAGAGAATTAATAAGTACTTCAGAAGCTTGCCTGATAACAGTCCAGACAAATTTTCTAAATAATGATATTTTAAATTTTTGGAATCTTACGGTTACTAAGAAAAGATCACAAAAAATTATAGGAGTTAAGTGGGAAAACCCACCTTTAGATAGGCTCTCCTAAAATACTGATGGTAGTTTTGATAGAAATATAGGCTTAGCAGGAGGAGGAGTGATTAGAAATTCTAGAGGTCACCTCATTTTAGCCTTTTCAAGGAGTTACAAAGCCTCTTCTGCACTTCATGCAGAAATCTTAGCATTAAGAGATGGTTTGAGGGCCTGTCTCACCTCATTTCTGCACTTCATGCCGAAATCTTAGCATTAAAATATAGACATTCAGTTAGACTCTAAAACTATGGTAGATATGGTAAATAAAAAAAAAGACTTTATGGAAATACGAAGATGAATTAGAAGAGATCGGCCATCTAGCATTATCGTTAAACGCTTTTATCAAACATATATACAGGGAAGCAAATGCTCTAGAAGATAAACTGGCTAAAGAATGGAAAAATAATAAACATGGTGAATATATAAAGGATTTGATCTCTGATAGATACAATGGTATAATAAGAATGGATAAGATGGAATATCCATACATTCGAACAATTAAAGTATAGCCTTAACCAGGGTATCCACCTTGGTTCTGTGGGGTGGATTAAAGGGTTTAGATATATGTGGCTATACGTATTGTACTAGTTTGTGTTTTGCAGTCTAACAGATCCAGGTACAGCAAGAAGAAAGCAACAGAAGTAATGGACATCGAAGAAGGAACGTGCATAAGTGGATTGCGCGAATAGGACTATGTCTTTCTTGTTTTTTCTTTGTTTTTTCTTTGTTTTTTCTTTGTTTGACAGATGCAAGGTGGAAGACGGCAATAATAGAGCTGATAAAAAGATGGCTACTGGATGTTTATACTTCTGTTTGTTTGTTTTGTGCATTGTTTGATAGGCTTTGAATGTGTCTGTTAAAAAAAAATTTGTCCTTTAAAGGAGAACACAATAAGGAAAGGCTGATAGAGTATGGAAGCTGGAAAAAAGGAGAAAGCAATGACACACTCATGCGATCAAAATGCTTTATTCAAGAGGGTAAGAAATAACTTGGAAACTGTAGAATTCTCTTTTTTGGCAGATTTAAAGTCTGGAAATACCTAAAGATCAGAATAGTTGAAGCTCTCTGTTGATCCCTGGTTTAAAGAGTATGTAAACAGGGTCTGTATGCCCTAAATTTTTTTGGCTAGTCTATAAGTGGATAAAGTCTGTATGTTAAATGTCAAAATGTAAAACGGCTGACCTCAACACGTGCTGAGAAAGATTCAAACAATTGAAGAAAGTACAGGAATTAAAGCAGTAAAGATGGACAGCATATAAGATTTGAAAAGATATCCTTCCAGTCTCAAATTGAAGCTTAAAAGTTTATACTTTAAGCATACATGACACGAATGGCTACATCCAGAATAGAAGACAGGATGAAACAACTACTGGAATAACTCCACGCAAACAGCAATCTCCATCAAAGTTTAATAAAGAGCAAATACCAAAAATGCATTATTGAAAGCTTATTTGTTTTGTTTATTTTGTTTGTTGATTAAAGGATGGGTGTAAAAGGGGAAAGGGTAGATTATAGTTTGTAAAAATGGTATTCCTCCGCCAAAAGAGAGGGCTTTGATAATAATAAAACAAATTTTCCAAAAAAAAAGAATAATAAGAATAAGAAGAATAAAAATAAAAAAGATTTAGAAAATAAGAAGAATAAGAAGAATAAGAAGAATAAAAACAATAAGAAAAATAAGAAGAATAACAAAAATATGTAAAATAATAAGAATAAGAAGAATAAGCAGAAAAAAAAATATGAAGAATAAGATGAATAAGAAGAATAAAAAGAATAAGAATAAGAATAATAATAAAAAAAGAATAAGAAGAATAACATGAATCAGAAGAATAAGAATAAAAAAAAGAATATGAAGAAAAAAAGAATATGAAGAATATGAAGAATAAGAATAAATAGAAGAATTTAAATATTAAAAAGAATAAGAAAAATAAGTAGAATAAGAATAATAAGAATATGAAGAATATTAGAAAAATAAAAATAAAAAGAAGAACAAGAATATCCAGAATAACAAAAATATTAAGTATAGGAAGAAAAAGAAAAGAATAATAAGAATAATAAAAATGACAAGGATATAAAAAATTAGATGAAAGAAGAATATGAATAATAAAAAAAATAAAGAAAAAAAACAATAAGAAAAATAAGTAAAAAAGAAGAATAAGAAGGAAGTGAAGAAAAATAAGAATAAGAAGATCAAAAAGAAAAAGAAGAAAAAGAAGAAAAAGAAGAAAAAGAAGAAAAAGAAGAAAAAGAAAAAAATAAGAAAAAGAAAGAAAAGAAGAAAAAAAAAAGGAAAAGAAGAAAAAGATGAAAAAGATGAAAAAGAAGAAAAAGAAGAAAAAGAAGAAAAAGAAGAAAAAGAAGAAAAAGAAGAATAAAATGAATAAGAAGAATAAGAAGAATAATGATAAAAGAAGAATAAGAAGAATAACAAGAATAAGAAGAATAAGAAAAATAAAAAAAATAAGAATAATAAGAATAAAAATAAAAATAAAAATAAAAAAAAAATAAGAAGAATATTAATAATAAAAAAAATAAAGAAAAAAAAAGAAAAAAGAAAAATAAGTAAAAAAGGAGAATAATAAGGAAATGAAGAAAAATAAGAATAAGAAGATTAAAAAGAATAAGAATAATAAGAATAATAAGAATAAAAAGAAGAAAAAGAAGAAAAAGAAGAAAAAGAAGAAAAAGAAGAAAAAGAAGAAAAAGAAGAAAAAGAAGAAAAAGAAGAAAAAGAAGAAAAAGAAGAAAAAGAAGAAAAACAAGAAAAACAAGAAAAACAAGGAAAACAAGAAAAAGAAGAAAAATAAGAAAAATAAGAAAAATAAGGAAAAAAAGAATAAAATAAATAAGAAGAATAGGAAGAATAAGGAGAGAAGAAGAATAACAAGAATAACAAGAATAAGAAGAATAAGAAGAATAAGAAGAATAAGAAAAATAAAAAAAAATAAGAATAATAAGAATAAAAATAAAAATAAAAATAAAAATAAATAAGAAGAATATGATTAATAAAAAGATAAAGATGAAAGAAGAATAAAAAGAATAAGAAGAATAAAAGGAAAAAAAAAGAATAAAAAGAATAACAACTATAAAAACAATAAGAAGAATAAGAAGAATAAGAAGAATAAGAAGAATAAGAAATATAAGAAGAATAAGAAGAATAAGAAGAATAAGAAGAATAAGAAGAATAAGAAGAATAATAAGATTAAGAAGAATAAGAAGAATAAGAAGATTAAGTAGAATAAGAAGAATATGAATAATAATAAGAATAAGAAGAATGATAAAATAAGAAGAATAAGAAGAATAAAAACAATAAGAAAAATAAGAAGAATAAGAAGAATAGGAAGAATAAAAAAAATATTTAAAATAAGAAGAATAAGAAGTATAAAAAAAATAAGAAGAATAAGATGAATAAGCAGAATAAGAAGAATATGAATAATAAGAAAAAAAAATAGAATAATAATAATAATAATAGAAAGATATTTGAAAAAGAAGAATAAAAACAATAATAAGAATAGAAAGAATATTTGAGAAAGAAGAATATTAACAATAACAAGAAGAATAAGAATATTATATATAAGAAGAATAAGAAAATAATAATAAGACTAATAAAATTTACAAGAATAAGAAGATATGAAGAATAAAATGAAAGAAGAATATTTAGAATAAAAAGAAAATGAATAATAAAAAGAATAAGAAAAATAAGTAAATAAGAAGTATAAAAAGAAAATGAAGAAAAATAAGAATAAGAAGATAAAAAACAATAAGAAGAATAAGCAGAATAAGAAGAATAAAAGTATAAGAATATTAAGAATATTAGGAATAATTAAAATAAGAAAAAAAATAATAAGAATAAACAAAATAGCTAGAATATGAAGAAAATGAAGAAATTTATGAAAAGAAGAATATGAAGAATAAAAAGAAAAACAAGAATTTAAAAATAATAAATATATAAAATAAGTAGAATAATAAGAATAAGAAGAAATTGAAGCATAAAAAAAATAATATGAATAAAATGAATAGGATAATTAAAAATAATAAGAAGAATAAGAAGAATACAAAAATATGAAAAACAAGAATAATAATGAAAATAAGAAATATTAGAAGAATAACATTAATAAAAAGAATAAGATGAAAAGAAGAACAAGAAGAATAAAAAAAAATAATAAGAATAAGAAGAATAAGAAGAATATGAAGAATATGAAGAATAAGAAGAATAAGAAGAATAAGAAGAATAAAAAGAATAAAAAGAATAAGAAGAATAAGAAGAATAAGAAGAATAGGAAGAATAAGAAGAATAAGAAGAATAAGAAGAATAAGAAGAATAAAAAGAATAAGAAGAATAAGAAGAATGAGAAAATAAGAAGAATAAAAACAATAATAAAAATAATAGGAATACAAAGAATAACAAAAATATGTAAAATAAGAAGAATAAGAAATATAAGAAGAATAAGAAGAATGTAAAGAATAAGATCAATTAGAAGAAGAACAAGAAGAAGAATATGAATAAGAAAAAAAGAATAAGAAGAATAACATTAATAAGAAGAATAAGAATAATAAGAAGAATATGAAAATAAAAAGAATAAGAAGAATAAGAATAATAAGAAGAATTTAAATAATAAAAATAATACGAAAAATAAGTAGAATAAGAAAAATATAAATAGGAAGAATATTAGAAAAATAAGAATACAAACAATAACATGAATTAAAAGAATATTAAGTATAAGAAGAATAAGAAAAGAATAATAATAATAATAATAATAATAATAATAATGACAATAATATGAAGAATATGAAGAAAAAGATTAAAGAAGAATATGAAGAATAAAAAGAAATTGAAGAATAAAAAGAATAAGAAAAATAAGTAAATAAGAAGAATAAGAAGAAAATGAAGAAAAAGAAGAATAAGAAGAATAATAAGAAAAAGAAGAACAAAATAAATAAGAAAAATAAGAAGAATAAATAGAATAAGGAGAAAAGAAGAATAAGAAGAATAACAAGAATAAAAAGAATAAGAAGAATAAGAAGAATAAGAAAAAAAAAATAAAAATAATAAGAATAATAATGAAAATAAAAAAAAATAATAAGAATAAGATTAATAAAATGATAAAGTTGAAAAGAAGAATAATAAGAATAAAAAGAATTAAAATAATAAAAATAATAAGAAGAATTAAAAGAATTAAAAGAATTAAAAGAATAACAAGTATAAAAAGAATAATAAGAATAAAAAGAATAAGAAGAATAAGAATAATAAGAATAATATGAAGAATAAGAAGAATAAGAAGAATAATAAGAATAAGAAGAATAACTTGAATAACAAAAATAACAAAAATAACAAAAATAACAAAAATAACAAAAATATTAAAATAAGAAGAATAAGAAGGATAAGAAGAATAAAAAGAATAAAAAGGATAAGAAGAATAAGAAGAATAAGAAGAATAAGAAAAATATGAACAATAAAAATAATAAGAAGAATAAGATGAAAATTGCTGCTGTTTGCTCTCAAGTTCTAGAGAGAGAAATATGATTTTTGAGATAGAAACAACAATTTCTATTGAAGAAGCCTATCTCAAGCTGAAAATGGAGCAAGTTGATTTCTTAATGAATAATAAATCATTTTCTAACAATTCAAAGAAGCCACACAACTTTCATTGTCTTCTTCAGACATTTACGAAGAAAAAAACAGGGAACCCTCGGTAGAGTTTTTCCCGACAAACATAGCCATGCTTACTGAAGCTCACAAGTTCACTTTTGTGGGCAAATTTTCACACGGGCACCCTCAAATTGAAGATATTAGAGCTTTCTACTCATATTTGAAGCTCAAAATCTTAATAAAAATCTGGGTTCTTGATGCTAAACACGTCCTTGTGTAACTATTCATCTAAGAGGATTTTTCATAGAATTTGGTTGATGGGAGTTTGGTATATCCTGGGTTATCCCATGAGAGTTTTTAGATGGACGCCAACTTTTTCAATCAAATGAGAATCTCTTTTAGCCCCGGTATGGTTCCTCCTCCCCATGCTCCCCATTCACATGTTTGATAAATTTTTACTGTATCAATTTGCGCAAGCAGTGGGCACTCTCCTTCTTCTTGATGGTGCCACTGCAAATCTATCATGACCGAGTGTTGCTTGGATATGTATTGAGGTAAACCTTTTGCACCATATTCCTCATCGAATATGGATAGGCAGCAAGGACGGTGATGGTTTCTGGCAAGAACTGATATCAGAGAAGCTCCCTCATTACTACACTTAATGTAACAAGCTTGGTCATAGCTGTGAGCTCTGCATTGTTAAAAACAAGTATGAAAGTAAGTAGTGGCCAGGCCTGAGAACAGAAGTAGAAAAGGGGAAGAAAGTAGTTCAGTTTAAAAGAAAACAAACTCAGGACTTAGAGTAAACACATAGTGATTAGGGTGCTGGACTAGAACTAATAGAATATGTTCCCATGAAAGGGGAGAGGAAAGTCCCATATATAGAGAAAAATAGTAGGAGGCATGAGCTAATATTGAAAATTGCAGAAATAAACAAAAGGGTAAGGGGAAGAAGATTTGAAAATAGAAAGAAAAGGGAGAGGAGTAGTAAATGGGCAGTGGAGTTAGGTGATATCTCAGAAGATGAGATAGAGATTAGAAGTGGTATTAATTTAAATAAGAGAGAGTAAAAAAATGAGCAGTGTATAAAAATCACAAAAGACGACATAGATATTGGTAGAACTAAGATCAACATGGGCGATAGGAATTTGGCCATGGAGGAAATAAAAATTATGGCAATACAACTAGGCATGGATTGGAAAGGTGAAAAAATAGGAGATTTAAGTGCACTTAAAAAACGTAGAAGCTTGAAAAAAAAACATAAATAGAACATATTATTCAAAGTGCACCACTAGAGCCTAGGCTAAATCTAGTTATAATGTTTAGATTTTTCTACTGGAATGTAAGGCGTATCGCAAACACTACTACAATAAAAAGATTAAAAAAATTATTTAAAATATTTAAAACCCCACTTATACTGTTGGCTGACCCCATGGTAAATACGAAACAACTAGACTATTATAAAGGAATACTGGGTTTTGAGAATGCTTTTTCAAATAAAAATGGTAAGATTTAGCTCTTTTGGAAATATATATTTAACATAAAGATTTTAGAAGAAACAGATCAAATAATTAATTTTAGTTTAGACAAGGACATAGAGGATGTAATCTCGGTGGTATACGTCAAATGCACTAAAGAGGGTAAGAGGGAGTTGTGGAAGGATATGCTTAAAATAGCTAACATGACTAAACCCTGGATAATAGGAGAAGACTTCAACATAATAAGAAAGGTTAGTGAGAAAAAAAGGGGTAACCCCCCTAACACAAAAGCTATCTCACATTTCAATGTAGCATTATCAAAGGCTAGCTTGATGGAAGCTAGCTTTTTAGGCACTTGGTACACCTGGTGCAATAACTGGAAAAATAAAGGCACTATCTGGGCAAGGCTAGATGGAGTCCTATACAATGCGAAATGGGTAGAGAGTTTTGGCTCTACGACAGTGAGACACTTAAGTAGAACCTGCTCGGACCATAATCCATTGTTAATAACCATAGAAAAGACTAAAATTGTAAGAAGTTCATTCAAATTCCAGAATGCATGGTGCTTACACCATGCATTCATTAACACTGTAAAAAATTCATGCTCACAGAAAGACTTGGAAAATCCAGCTCAAATCTGGAATAAGAAACTAATTAGATTAAAAAACACGTAAAAATATGGATCAGAGATATATTTGGTAATATTAATAAAACCATAATAGAAGCTGAACAAAAAGCTGAAAAGTGGGAACTAGAATATGAACCACTACAAAATAAAGATAGTAGAAAGGAGCTTTGTAAAGCTCAAGTTGAGTTTAAATTAAGACTGCTCATGGAGGAAGTCTTCTGGAAACAAAAAGCTAAAATAAAATGGCTAAAAGAAGAGGACAAAAATAGTAAATTTTTTCAGAGAAGAGCTAAAATAAAAATTCAGAAGCAAAGAATAAAAGAAATAAAAAACAACTTTAATAAATGGATAGAGAGCATTTCGGAAGTTAAAAAATACTTAATGAATATTTTGAAAATCAATTTGCAGGGGCTAAGCCCTTGAGAGGTGTTTGTTTATTGCATAAAATAGAACATAAAATAACAGTAGAAGAGAATGAGTTTCTTATGAAATTCCTAGATGAAAACGAACTGAAAGATGCAATTTTCAACATGGACACAAATAGTGCCTCGGGTCCAGATGGGTGGAACAATGAGTTCTACCAAAAATGCTAGGCCATCATAAAAAGTGAGCTTTTAAATGCGATATCTTGGATTTTTTGTGGTGCAGAATTAGGTAAAAAATGGAGTAGCACATACATGGTGCTTACCCCAAGATGGATAACCCACAAAAGCAAGAGGATTTTAGACCTATAAGCTTGTGCAATTCCATTTATAAAATTTAGTCCAAAATATTACAAAATAGGTTAGCAGTTGTCCTTCCTAAAATAATTTCAAAAGAGCAATCAGGTTTCATGAAAATCAGACTAATAATAAAAAATATTAACTTAGCAAAAGAAATGATTATAGATATAGGCACAAAAAGTAGAGGGCACAATGTTCTAATAAAATTAGATTTATCTAAAGCTTTTGATAGTGTCGAATGGAATATTTTATGTTTCATCATGAGAAAGATGGGTTTCACATTAACCTAGATAGACTTGATATATAGAAGTATATCAAGCACATAGATCAAAATTCTAGTAAACAGAGTGTCAGTAAAATATATTAAGCCGGTGAGAGGGTTAAGACTGGGAGATCCTCTCTCCCCCTCACTCTTTAACATTTACCTAGAGCACCTAATTGTGAACATCAAAGATAAAATGTTCACAGGCAAAACATGCCTTTTCACTCACCTGAGGGATACCCCAATGGTGGGTTGTGTGGCTTACGCGAATGACGTGGTCATTTTCACGAATGGTTTCTCTAGATCCCTTCATAACCTGATGGATTTGATAAGAGTTTTGGAGTAGGAAACATTACAAAAAATAAATAATAAAAAATGTCAATTCATGATTTCCAAGAAAGCGCCATTGAGCCTAACACATAGAATTAATAACATAATAGATTTCTCACAGAAAAAAGGGGCTATTCAATATCTCAGATGCCCAATATATGAAGGTAAGCTTAAGTCATCATACTTGGAATTTTTACTTGGAAAAATCAAAAATAAAATTGCAGAATGGAAGGTTGAAATGCTTAGCATGAGTGGTAGGATAACCTTAATTATGCACGTGCTGCAAAGTGTAGTTATGCAGAACTTAATGACCACTCACCTTCCAATTGTAGTTAAAAAAAGTATAGAAAAAAAAATTGCTCAATTTCTGTGGGCGGTTAAAAATGGAAATAGTAGGTTGTACGAGAAAAAATGAAAAGATCTTTGCTATCCAAAACAGGAAGTAGGGCTGGGTTTTGCTGATCTGGATGATCTAGCCAAGGGCATACAAAAGATGGTGGAGGCTAAAAGAAAATAATAGCTTATGGGCTGAATTTATGAAAGCTAAATACTGCATTGAGGGGGACAAGAACAAAGAAAGGAAAAGGAGTAAAGAATCACAAGTCTGGGTTCAAATGCTTAAGCAAAGAGAAACAGTTGAAGAATATTCTAAATTGACCAAAAGCAGTTGGAAATGGATTCTGAGTGCAGATGAAAAATTCTCTCACAAATCCATCAAAGATAAAGTGAGAAATAGAAAAGAAAAGCAAAGTTTATTTAAATAGGTCTGGAATAATGAAAATTATCAAAAAATTAAAAATAACACATGGAAAGTTCTCTCAAATGTCATTCCATTAGACGAAAACATAAAAAATAAATGTATTCAACTAGCCTCTAGGTGTGAATGCTGTTTACAAGCAACAGAATCGCTAGACCACCTGTTCTCACAAGGAAACATAGCATTAGAAATTTGGAGAAGATTAGAATCAAAAATAGGTATAAAACATAAGAGTATCCCACTATGTAATAGACTCCACAAATGGAATATAGCACAAACACATCATAGCTTACAAAGATGGATTAAAAATAACAACTCTCATATTGAAACTTGGTGTATTTGGAAGGCTAGAAATAATAGTAGATATGAAGGTAAAAGAATAGTGGTTGAAGATATCTGGAAAGCAAAAAAGAAAGACATAAAAATTACTTCAAAAGCTAGCCCGATAACAGTGCAGTGCATTTATCTGGATAGAGACACGCATAATTTCTAGACTTGATCGTATACTATATAACATCAAATGGGTGGACTACTATGGAGGTGTGAGTGTGAAACATTTGAGCAGAACATGCTCATATCCCAGCCCCCTTCTTCTAAGATTTAAAGTTAGAGAGAGAAACAATAAAAGTTTTATAAATCAAAATATGTGGAGTTTGCATTAATAGTTTGATGAAATAGTAAGAAACTCATGTCAAGGGCCAATAAATGAGAATCCCATGCAGGTACTAGCTATAAAATTACGTAGGTTAAAATTAGAACTTAGGAGATGGAATAGAGAAAGATTTGGGATTATAAATATAAATATTAAAAATGATGAATCTAAAGTCAGCATATTATAAATAGAGCATGAGAATAACCAGGATGAATCCTCTAAAGTTAAATTAAATAAAGAAAATGTAGAATAAAAATTATTGCTGCATATGGAGGAAATATTTTGGAAACAAAGGACCAAAGTAAAGTGGCTCAAGGAAGGGGATAGAAATACTAAGTTTTTTAACACAGTTGCAAAATTAAAAAATCAAAGACTAGAAATACAAAAAATATAGAATGATATTGGAAAGTTGATAGATGAGGAGGGAGAGTTTAAAAAAGTTTTGGAAGATTACTTTAAAAGTCATCATTGCGGTTACAGCCAACAAAGGGACAACTCCTTAATTCGACAAATAGACAAAAGAGTAACTGAAGAACAAAACAAACTATTAGAAGAGTGCCATAGTGAAGAAGAGATTAAGGCTGCAGTCTTTTATGGCAATAAAGACAGTGCAGTGGGTCCAAACGGATGGAATAATGAGTTTAATCAACAAGCCTGGAATATAATAAATAAAGAGCTGACGGCCACAATTGCCTTGTTTTTGTAGGAGTAGAAATCACAAAATCATGAGCCAGCTCATATATCGTATTGATACCCAAGAAGAATAATTTGCAAAAAATTGAGGATTATAGACGTTTAAGTCTATGTAATTCGGTGTATAAAATTCTAACAAAAGTCCTACAGAATAGACTAAATAGAGTAATTCCCTCCATCATTTCGGTAGAACAAGCAGGTTTTGTTAAAAATAGACTAATGCTGGAAAACATTAATTTAACTACAGAATTGATGATAAAATTAGGGGCTAAAGTTAGAGGTCATAATGTGATCATGAAGTTAGATTTATCTAAAGTATTTCACAGAGTAGAATGTGATATTTTATGCTACACAATGAGGAAAATAAGATTCTCAGAATTCTAGATAGATCTAATGTATAGATGCATCTCTAGTTCATGGGTTAAAATTTTAATTAATGGGGAGCAAGTGAAGAATTCAAGCCAGTAAAAGGATTTAGACATGGGGACCCTTTATCCCCAATATTATTTAATATATATATAGAATTGTTAATAAAGAATTTAAAAGAAAATAAGGAGGAAAATATTATTACGTTTAAACAACCTAGGCATACTCCGAATGTAAGCTGCCTTACTTATGCGGATGATTTAATTGTCTTTACAAATGCGGGGAGCACATCACTAAAAAATATGATGAAACTATTTGATATAATAGAGGAAGAAACGGGGCAATAACTTAATAAAAATAAATGTCAATTTGTGGTTTCGAGAAAAGCACCTGAAAGGCTTATCAAAAGAGTTAAAAGAATTACAGGTTTTGAACATAGCAAAGTGGCTTTAATGTATTTGGGATGTCCTATCTACGAGGGTAGATTGAAAGAAGAATATTTAACCTTCTTAATGAATACGTTAAGAAGTAAAATAGCGGGATGGAAGGATAACATGTTAAGTATGGAGGGATGAATCACATTAATCAAACATCTTTTTCAAGTAACTATTGCGCATATCTTAATTTCCTTACTACTATCAAAGAAGGTCTTGAACAGCTTAGAAAAGGAAATGGATAACTTCTTATAGGGTAAAAAATCACTAAAAAATAAGCTACATTGATAAAAATGGAATGATATATGTTGTTTAAAGGAGGAAGCGAGTCTAGGTTTTAACAAATTAAATGATATGGCCAAAGTTTGGGCATGTAAGAACTAGTGGAGGCTCAAGCAGAATGAAAGCCTATGGGCGAGATATATGAAAGCTAGATATGAGTCAGGAAATAAAGCATGTAAGAATGCCAAAAAAAACATCTAGAAGTTGGAACATGATGCTTAAACAAAAGGAATTAGTTGAAAGTAATGCATGCCTTATCAACAATGAATGGAGATGGACTTTAAATCCACAAGGCAGGTTCACGCTTAAAAGCACAAATAAATTTGTAAGAAAAGAAAAAATTAGTCAATAAGTTTTTAATGGAGCCTGTGTAAAAGAGATCCCACAAAAAATTAATATATTTATGTGAAAGCTTTTATTGAATGCTATTCTGGTGGAATCGAATATTCAGATGAAAGAATTAATTTAGCTTCCAGATATGAATGTTATTATACTAGCATAGAAAGCACAAATCATTTATTTTCTACAAAAAAATAGAGTGTGGAAGTCAGAAATTACCTAGGGAGAGATGCATAAGTAAGCAATAAGTTAGAAGATATCAAGGAAAGATTAAAAGGATGGAGGATATGTCACACAAAAAATAAAGTATGTAACTAGCTAAGGGATTATATCCCACACATCACAGTCTAGAATCTGTGGAAAGCCAGGAATATAAGTAGGTTTGAGAATATTAAAATGAATGCTAATCATATAATAGAAGAAATTAAAAAAGAATTTTCATAAATATCAGCAGGATTCCCAAAGAAATCTTAGAAACATGGAAATGGAGGATGAAAAAAGAAGGATATGGGGATTAAATGCAATTAAAGAAAAAATCTCTGAGGTTAGAATGGTGTGTTGGAAAAAACCTTCACGAGGACGGCTTGCTTTAAACACAGATGATAGTTTCAATAGGGATATGGTGGTGGCAGGGGGAGGAGGTGTTCTAAGAAATGAGCAGGGTAATATTTTAAAAGCTTTTACAATGAAAGAAAAAGCATATTTAGTCTTGCATGCATAAATTTTAGCCTTACACAAATGCCTTAAAATATGCAAAGAAAACACTTATATTAACATATGAGTACAGGTGGATTCTAGTATACTGGTGAACCTGGTCACAAATAAGATAGAAATGTGGCAGTATGATAAACAGATAGAGTCAATCAAGAGTCTTTTAACTTACATAAAAGGGAAAGTTATGCATATATATAGGGAAGCTAATGCTTTAGCAGACAACTTAGCTAATAAAGGTTTAAAGAAGGGGCTACAATTGTTTAAGGGGGCTGATATACCAGAAAAATATAAAGGGATATTCATAATAGATAAATTAGAATACCAATATATTAGAATTCAAAAGCCTTAGCTGGAAAAGAAATTTTTGATTTCACAGGTCCTGTGAAGAAATTATAAAAATATAGATTGCTCTGTTTTGGTTTTTAGGATTACAGGTATAGGTTAAGATGAAAGGATATGGAAATGGCCTAGGCAGGAAGTTAAAAATGGGGAGTGCTTTAATGTCACTGACTAAGTAGATATTCAGTTAATAAATAATAAATCTATGTGAAGTTCTTATTGTGTAGTTGGCCTGCTATATTAAACAGTGTAAGAAACCATGTTGTTGGTCAAAATACAATATATATTTCAATGGTTTGGTATGCTTAAAGTGCAGGAACTACATTGGAAAACAGGGCAGAGTGTGAGGCTGCCAAAATACAGTAATGATATCGGTCAGGAAGCAATTTAAATATAGATATATGTTTTCTATATTTTTGGCTTTTTTGGCCTGTGTTATAGGGGATACAGTCAAATGCATACAAGAGGCAAAGGAGGATAGATGAAAATGAATAGAACAGCAAAGAGGATGTCAAATCTTACTAAATATAGGATGATAAATAAAGCTACAACAAGATTAGTTATGGCTATCAAATGCATGCTTCATTTATTTCATTTTCATGGGTGTAAAAGGGGATAATAGCTGCTTTAGAGTATACATATATTCTGTTATGGATGCTCGAAGTGTAGAAACTGTAGTGGACACAACATAATGCAAAGAGGTTGTCAAGCATTAGAACAGCCTGCAAGGGGTAGTTAAGAATGATATGTTGTTGGTCGGAAAGAATATATATATTGATATGAGTTGTTTCTATTCCTTGGCATTGTGTGTTTGTTTTGCATGGTGAAATGCAAAAAACAACATAAGGTAGAGGAGGATAGGAAATATGAATTAAATAGCAAATAGGCTGGCAAACTTTTTAATTAAAAGCAGAATGTCAAGGTGGCTACAGATGGGAAAGGGGCCAAAAAATAGCATAAGGGACAGAGAAATAAATGATAAACAAGCCAAGACATACTTCAAATAAAGTAGTCTAAAAACAAAATCAAAGTGAAGTGGTGTATTTAAGGTTAGGATAAGTTACACTTAGCATAATGTGTATTGTTTCATTTATTTTATTGAAGGGTGTAAAAGAGGATAAGGGTAGTTCTAGATTGTAAAAATGGTATTCCTCCGCCGAAAGAGAGTATTTTTATTAAAAAACAAACTTTCCAAAAAAAGAAGAATAAGAAGAATAAGTAGAATAAGAAGAATAAGAAGAATAAGTAGAATAAGAAGAATAAGAAGAATAAGTAGAATAAGAAGAATAAGAAGAATAAGAAGAATAAGAAGAATAAAAAGAATAAGAAGAATAAGAAGTATATAAAAAATAAGAAGAATAAAATGAATAAGAAGAAGAGGAAGAAGAAGAAGAAGAAGAAGAATAATAATAATAATAATAATAATAATAATAATAATATGAATAATAAGTAGAATAAGAAGAATAAGTATAATAAGAAGAATTAGAAAAATAAAAAGAATAAAAAGAATAAAAAGAATATGAAGAATAATAAGAAAAAAAAGAATAATTATAATTAGTAGAATAAGAAGAAGAAGAATAATAGTAGTAATAATAATAATAAGAAAAGAATATGAAGAATAAGAAGAATAAGAATATTAAGAAGAATAATATGAATAATAAGAATAAGAAGAATAGGAAGAATAAAATGAATAAAAATAATAAATAGTATAAGGAGAATAAGAAGAATATAAAAAAATAAGAATAAAAAGAATAACAAGAATAAGAAGAATAATAAGAAAAATAAGTAGAATAAGAAAAAAAAAAGAATAAAAACAATAAGAAGTATAAAAAAATAATAAAATTAGACTAATAAGTAGAAAATAGAAGAATTAGAAGAAAATGAAGAATAAAAAGAATAAAAACAATAAAAAAAATAAGAAGAATAAAAAGAAAAGAATAATAAGAAGAATCAGATAAATAAGAAGAAAATGAATAATGAAAATAATAAGATGAATAAGAAGATTTAGAATAATAAGAAAAAAAAAGAAGAATAAGAAGATTAAAAAAATAAGAAAAAATAATTATAAGAAGAATTAGAAGAATAATAATAATAAGATTTAAAAGTATAATAATAAGAATAAAAAGAATAAAAAGAATACGAAGAATTTGTATAAAAAAAAGAATAAGAAGAATAATAACAATAATAAAAATAAGAAGAATAATATGAATAAGAAGAATAAGAAGAATAAGTATAATAAAAAGAATAAAAAGAATATGAAAAATAAGAAGAGTAAGAAGTATTAGAAGAATAAGAAGAATAAGAAGAATAAGAAGAATAAGAAGAATAAGAAGAATAAGAAAAATAAAAAGAATAAAAAGAATAAGAAGTATATAAAAAATAAAAAGAATAAAAAGAATAAGAAGTATATAAAAAATAAGAAGAATAAAATGAATAAGAAGAAGAAGAAGAAGAAGAAGAATAATAATAATAATAATAATAATAATAATATGAAGAATAAGTAGAATAAGTAGAATAAGTAGAATAAGAAGAATTAGACAAATAAGAAGAATAATAAGAAAAAACAAGAATAATTAGAATTAGTAGAATAAGAAGAATAAGAAGAAGAATAATAATAATAATTATAAAAATAATAAGAAAAGAATAAGAAAATTAAGAATATTAACAAGAATAATAAGAATAAGAATGTTAGGAAGAATAAAATGAATAAGAACAATAAATAGAATAAGAAGTATATAAAGAATATAAAAAAATAAGAATAAAAAGAATAACAAGAATAATTAGAATAAGAAGAATAAAAAGAAATTTAAGTATAAGAAGAATAAAGACAATAAGAACACTAACAAAAATAATAAGAAGAAAAATAATAATATGAATAATAAGTAGAATAATCAGAATCATAAGAATAAGTAGAATATGAAGATTAAGATGAATATGAGGAATGAAATGAATTACTAGAATAACAAGAATAAGTAGAATATGAAGAATAAGTTGAATAAAATAATATAAAAATTAAGAAAAAAACACAATAAGAAGAAAAAGAAGAATAGGGGGATAAGAAGAAAAAAGAAGAATAGGGGGATAAGAAGAAAAAGAAGAATAGAGAGGATACAAAGAATAAGAAGAATAATAATAAGAATTAGAAGAATAATAAGAATAAAAAAAATAAGAATAATAAGAATAAGATGAATAGGAAGAATATGAAGAATAAGTAGAATAAAATGAATCTGTTAAAAAAGAATAGTCAGATGAAAAAAAGAATAAAAAGAATCAGAATAAAAAAAAATAATTTGAATTAAAAATATAATAAGGATAAGAATAATAAGAAGAATGAGAAGAATGAGAAGAATAAGAAAAATAAGATGAATAAGATAAATTAAAAGAATTAGAAGAATTAAAAGAATGAGATGAAAAATAAAAAGAAGAAGAAAAATAAGAATAAGAAGAAAAAGAATATTTTGAAGAATAAAAGAATAAGAAGAAAAAGAAGAATAAGAATAATTAGAAAGAATAAGAAGAATAAGAAGAAATAGACTAATAAAAAGAATGAGAAGAATAAAAAGAATGAGAAGAATAAAAAGAATGAGAAGAATAAAAAGAAATATAAAAATAAGTAGAATAAGAAGACTAAAAAGAATAAGAAGAATGATAAGAATAATTAGATTAAGAAGAATAATAAGAATAAAAAAAATAAGAATAAGAGGAATAATAAGTATAAGAAGAATAAGAAGAATAAGAAGAAAAAGAAGAATAATAAGCAATGAAAGAATAAGAAATCATGCTCTCAACTTCTAGAAGGAGAAAATTCGATTTCTAAAGATACAAATGGGCATTCTTGTGTGAAAAAAGCTCAATTTCAATCAAAAATGGCTAAAACTGATTTGCTCTTTGATAAATAATCATTCTCCTCCATTTTCAAAGAACACTAGCTCCTATTTCTGAACTTTGACTCAAAAGAAGAATCCCCTGCTTTTTTATTTTTGAAGGAGGAGATTGCGAAGCTTGCTGAACCTTTCAATCTCACACTAATTGGTAAGTTTTTGCATGGTAGGCCAGAGTTCGAGCAATTTCATGGCTTCCTCGCATCATTAAAGCTTCGAGAAGCAGTGAAGTGGGCGTGGCTAGACGGAAAGCACATTCTATTATAGTTCAAAGAGGAGGAAAACTTCTTGAGGATATGGTTAAGGGACCAATGGAGTATCACGGGATAGCCTATGAGGGTATTCAAATGGTCGACGACCATCAAAACCTCAGAAGACCCTTCGAATGCCCTGTTTTGGTTCTCCTTCCCGAACCTCCCTTTGCATTTTTTTAATAAGTCTTCCCTATATTCTATTGCTCTCTGTGTTGGAACACCATGGTTGCTGGACCAAGCTACGGCCTGTATGACCAGGCTGAGCACTACAAGAATATGCATAGAGGTTAACCTTCGTGAAAAACACCAAAATAAAATATGGGCGTGCAGTGATCACAGTGATGGCTTCTGGCAGCCTGTAATATCAGAAAATATGCCAAAATATTGTTAGAATTGTCTTAAGATGGATCACAAAAGGGTGGAATGTAAGGAAGATATAAAGCTAGGAGGGAGGGAAGGAAAAAAGCATGGTAAAACAGGAGGCAAAAACGAATTAAGAGAGGTTTGGGTTCAAAAAGAAAGGAGGGTTGTAAA
>JAREIK010003698.1:207547-272417 GCA_029783825.1 Sapria himalayana
AAAAAATAAGATTATTAGAAGAAGAATATTAAAGAATAAGAAGAATAATAAGAAATTATAAAATAAAAAATATAATAATAATAACTAAAAAATAACAATAAGAAAAATAAGAAGAAAAAGTAAAATTAAACAAATAAGAATAATAAGAAAAATTCGAAAATAAGAAGAATAAAAAGAATAAGAATAATAAGATAAAAATGAAGAATGAGAAGAATAATAAGAATAACAAAAAAATGAAGAATAATAAAAATAAAATGAATAAGAATAATAAGAAGAATAAGAAAATAAGTAGAATAAGAAGAATAATGAGAATAAGAAGAATAATAAGTATAAAAAGAATATGAATAATAAGTACAAAAAGAAAATAAATAAAATATTAAAATAAAAAAAATAAAAGAATTCGAAGAATAACAAGAATAAGAACAAAAAGAAGAATACGAAGAATAAGAAGATTATTAAGAATAATAAGAATAATAAAAATACAAAGAATAAGTATAATAAGAAGAATAAAAAGAATATAAAAAATTAAAAAAATAATAATAATAAAAAATAGTAAAAAGAAAAATAAGAATAAGTAGAATAAGGAGAATAAGAAGAATACGAAGAATAAGAAGAATAAGAATAATAAGAATAATAAGAATAATAAGAATAATAAGAATAAGAAAAGTAAGAATAGTAAAAAAAAGAAGAATAAGAAGAATAAGTGAATAAGAAGAATAAGAATAAAAAAAGAATAAGAATAAAAAAAATAAGAAAAATAAGAATAATATGAATAATAAAAAGAATAAGAAGAATAATAAAAATAAGAAGAAGAAGAAGAATAATAATAATAATAATAATAATAATAATAATAATAATAATAATGAGAAGAATAAAAAGAATAAGAAGAATAAATAGAATATTTAGAATAACAAAAATATGAAGAATAGAAATAATCAAATGAATCATAAATTATGAATAATAATAAGAATAAAAAGAATAACAATAATAACAAGAATAACAAAAATAAAATGGAAATGAAGAATAGTAATAATATGAAAAATAAGAAATTTAGAAGAATAAAAAAAAGAATAAAAATGAATAAGAAAATAAGTATAATAATAATAATAAAAAGAATAAAAAAAATAAAAGAATTAGAAGAATAAAAAAGAATGAGAAGAATAAAAAGAATAAAAAAATAAGAATAAATTGAAGAATAATTTGAATAAGAAGAATAAGAATAATATGAAGAATATAAAGATTAAGAAGAATAATAAGAACATGTAGAATAAGAAGAATAAAAAGAATTAGAAAAAAAAATATGATTAATAAGAAGAAAAATAAGAATAAGAAGAATAATAAGAAATTATAGAATACAAAATATAATAATAATAACTAAAAAAAGAAGAATAAGAAAAATAAGAATAAAAAGTAAAATTAAAAGGATAAGAATAATAAGAAGAATAAGAAAATAATAACAATAAGAAAAATAAGAAAAATAAGAAAAAATAAGAAAAATAAGAAAAATAATAATAAGAAAAATAAGAATTAGAACAATAAGAAGAATAAGAAAAAAATGAATAATAAGAAAAATAAGATGAATAAGAATAATAAGAAGAATAAGAAAATAAATAGAATAAGAAGAATAATAAGAATATGAAGAATAAAAAGAATAAAAAGAATATGAATAATAAGTAGAAAAAGAAGAATAAATAAAATAATAAAATAAGAAGAATAAGAAGAATAACAAGAATAAGAAGAATAAGAAGAATAATAAGATATTTATAGAATAAATAATATAATAATAATAAATAAAAAATGAAGAATAATAAAAATAAGAAGAAAATGAAGAATTAAAAGAATAAGAACAATAATAAGAATAAAAAAAACAAGAATAAGAATAATAAGAAGAATTAGAAAATTAAGTTAAAAAAAAGAATAAGAAGATTAAGAATAATAAAAGAATAAGAAAAAATACAGAATAAGAAAAATAAGAAGAATAAGAAGAATAAGAAAAATAAGAAGAATAATGAGAATAATTATAATAAGAAAATAAGAAGAATAAAAAGAATATGAATAATAAGTAGAAAACGTAGAATAATTAAAATAATAAAATAAGAAGAATATAGAGAATAAGAGAATAAGTTTAATAAGAAGAATAATAAGAATAAGAAGAATAATAAGAATAAGAAGAATAATAAGAATAAGAAGAATAAGAACATTAAGAATAATAAGAATAATAATTTGAATAAAAAGAATATGAAGAATAAAAAGAATAAGATGGATATGAATAATAAGTAAAAAAAGAAGAATACGAAGAATAAAAAGAATAAAATGAATAAGAAGAATAAGAAAATTAATAAAAATAAGAAAAAATAATAATAACTAGAATAAGAACGTTAAGAACAATAAAAAAACAAGAAAAAGAAGTGTAGAACTCAATCCTAGATAGAGAAATTGGCATTATATAGAGAGAAATCTCCATTGTTGAGTTGAAGAAGCTCCATTTGAAGCTAAAATTAAAAATACCATTTAAAAAAAAATCTTTTCTTTTATCCTCAAAGACCCCATATTCTTCTGTCTGAATAATTCCTTGAAGGACGACTCACTTGCTATCACTACAAGAAAAATCTTATATAGATAGGGATAATTCCCTAGCTAAATGCGAAATTTTTGTTGCTAAATAGATAATAGCTATGGAATACCAACGTATCGGGTCCATTTCGAAAGTGCTCCTTGCTAAATTTTAGTGACGGAAGTTTTCCTAGCTAAAAAATTAATAACGGAAAATTCCCTTGCTAAAAAAGAAAAATTCTATAGCTAAAATAGCAAGTTAAACTAAATATTTAATCGCTAACCAAAAATAACAATGGCTGAATCCCTATTTTAATTAGCGACTAAATATCTATCGCTAATTTTAATACTTCCTTAGCTAAATTAGTTGGGGATATTTCATTCGCTAAATTAGCAATGGATTTTTCCCTCGCTAATTTAGCAAGGGAATTTTCTCTAGCTATTTTAATTTCAAAAATATTAACAGAATTTTATAAATTTTAAAATTTTTTTAATTTTATCATTAATTAATTTTAAATCATTTAATATCTTATTCAAAGTCAATATTTTACATAATTGAAATAAAAAAATAATAAACTTTTATTTTTATTCATCAATGTATCTACCGATAGTGTATAAAGTATAATATATCCATTTATTGACGTTGCTTTCACACCCTCTGCTCCTCAGATCATCATTTTTCTACTATGACAAAGCTGTCCGAGTCATGACACATAATGTCTAGTGAAAAATCTCATCACTTATAGAAGCTTTATATGTGGAACAATGTGGTATCATATCTAAAACAAAATTAAACCACTTAGTCAAAAAAAAGTTATGTTTTGATACATATATAATTTTGATTATATATGTAAATATATACTAGCAATTCGCTCTTACATATATTACTACTGTATAAGTACTTATAAACATCAGTATTAAGTGTACATACAAACTGAGTACAAATATACTTAGTATATACGTAAATAAAATACTGTAGTATTAAATGTACGTATATACTAACTTTATTCGTACGTATATATCTCAATAGGTGTTGTTGCTGTTGGTCCCACTACTGCTCCTGCCACTGCTGCCATTGCCCTTGTCGGTGCCAATAACACTACTTCTGTCGCAGCTGCCACTGCAGCTACTACTGTCGAAGCTGCAACCAATGGCCGCTGCGGCAGATGCCACCGCTGCCCCCGCCGCCGTAGCCACTACGGCCATTGCCGCCACCTCTACCGCTACTTCCAGTGGTGCTGCTACTTTCTGTGCAGCAGCTACTACCGCCACTACTGCCACTACTTCCGGTGTAGCTACTACCTCTGCCTTCTATGCCGCCACTCCTACCACTGTCGCTCCCACTGCTACCACTGCCACTGCTGCCACTGCCACCTCTACCACTGTTGCCACTTCCACTGCTGCCATTGCCGTCACTCCTGCTACTGCTAATAATAGGCTTTTAAATACCTATAATAGGCTAAAACTCTACCCAAAAATTTCGGAGCCACACAAACATTTTCACAGATATATAAAAAATAGTTATTATAGACATGAACAAACACAAATTAAACTTGATTGTCATACAACTTAAACTAAAATTTAATTCAATAGTATATTTTTGTTATATTAAATTTAATAAAAACTGAAACTATAAATGAAAATATTATATTAAACAAAAAAATTTATTTAATAACTTATTCTAATACAATATTTTAAATGAAAAAAATAACAAAAATAATGTTACATCTTAGTAATCAATGTATCTACCGAGTGTGCATAAAGTATAATCTATCTATACATTAATGTTACTTTCTCTCCCTCTTCTCCTATGATCACCAATTTTCCGCTGCAAAAAAGCTGTCCAAGTCATACTTCTTCATGTCTGTTGAAAAATCACTTCACTTATACAAACTTTGTATAGAAAATAATGTAGTACCACATCTATAAGAAATTTAAACCACTAAATCAAATGAAAATAAATTTAAAAAAAACTATGTTTTGATAAATATATATTACTGTAGAAAAAATGTACATATATACTAGCATTTTACTCGTACATATATTAATGCATTATTTGTACATATAAATTGTAGTATTATTCATACATATTTACTGATTATATTTATACTCAGTATATATGTACATAAAATACTGCAAAATTATATGTACGTATATACTGAGTATATACGTACATATATACAGCATTTGTTGCCGTTCCTACTACTCACACTGTAACTGCCACCACTACCATTGCTGCCGCCACTGACATTGCTGCTGCTGAAGTCACCATAGCCGCCCCTTCCTCCGCTGCCTCCTCTACTGTAGGTGTCGCTGTTGCCGTTGTTGCAGCTGCTATTGCCACTGCCTCCGTTGCCTCCGCTACCTTCGCTGCCACTACTGTTGCCCCTATCAATGATGCTACCGACACTGCCACTGCCAGTTCAGCCGCTTCTTGCGCCACTGCCACCTCTGCCATCACTACCGCTGCTACCACCGCTACTACCGCCACCGCTGCTACCACCGCTACTGCCGCCGCCACTGCTGTAGCTACCTCTGATGATAATAGGCTTTTACATACATATAATAAGCTAAAACTCTATCCAAAAATTTTGGAGAAACACAAACATATTCACCGATATATAAAAACAGCTAATATTGACATGAACAAACAAAAATTATAGTTGAATGTAATATAATTTTAAAAAAATTTAATTAAATAATTTAATATTTTAAAAATAAATTTACTAAAAATAGAAACTATAAATGAAAATTTTAAATTAAAAAAAATTCTTTCAAAAACTTATTCTAATACAATATTTTAAATAGCAAAAACAAAAAAATACTAAAAATTATATTACATCTTATTAATCATTGTATCTATTGAATGTGCATAAAGTATAATCTATCAATGCATTGATGTTGCTTTCTCTCCCACTACTCCTCCAATCACCAACTTTCTACTATGAAAATACTGTCCGAGTCACGGTGCTTCATGTTTGTTGAAATATATCTTCACTTATACATGCTTCGTATGGGAAACAATGCGGCACAATATCTGTAAAAAATTTAAACCACCAAATCAAATCAATATAAATAAAAAATAACTATGTTTTGATAAATATATATTGCTGTAGTAAATATGTACATATATACTAGCATTTCACTCGTATATATATTACTGTAGTATATGTACATATAAATAGTAGTATTATGAGTACATATATACTGAGTACATATATATACTCAGTATATATGTACATAAAATACTGTAGTATTATACATATGTATATACTGACTATATACGAATATATATACCACAAATGTTGCCATTGCTCCCGCTCCCACTACCGCTGCCACTCTTGCAGCTACTGCTGGTGCTGCTGTTGCCGCCCCTACTGCCACCAATGCTGCCACTGCTAGTGCCGTTGCTATCACTGCTGTCACTGCCGCCTCTTCTGCCGTTGTGGCTGCTTCTACCATAGCTTCCACAGATGTCGCCTCAGCCACTACTGCCGGTGCTGCCACCACCGCCACCACTGCCTTTTCCACTACCGCCACAACCATCTCTGTCATTTTTGCTACCGCTGCCACTGCTGATTTTAGGCTTTTACATACCTATAATAGGTTAGAACTCTACCCAAAAAATTAAGAGACACAAAAACATATTCACAGATATATAAAAACAAATATTATAGACATGAACATACACAAATTGATGTTTATTCTCATACAGCTTCACCAAAAATCCAAAAGATGTTCATCAATTATTTTTAGAGATAAAGAGACTGCAAAAATAAAATGTTTTTAGAAAAAATAAAGATAATATAAGCTAGCCATCTTTTTGATAAAGCTGAAATTGGTAAATATGGGGCCCATGCATTGGAAGGACCATGGAAATGTCTGAATGCTTTGAATCAGCATATTTTATTTTTTCTCACATAATGTTTCCTGCAAAGATTCATAATTTGGTTAATCAGAAAAGCAAAGAACAAAACCAGAAAAAAAAATTGATACTTGCAACAAAATATCATAATTATTTACTACACAAAGACCAAAATAAATAATAGTTCAGAAATAATTCTAATACTCAATCATCCCCATAATTTGTAGGGAATGCTAGCCTTTCCTGTGAGGATTCGCAGTTGGATCTTGGAATGCTATCTGATGTGTCAATGCCACTAACTGTGACTCCATATAAGACATTTGCTGTTGCATTGTTTTTTTAATTTCTTTAATTTTTTACATTTCTTCCATCAAATTAGTTATTTACTCTTCCTTCCTTTTCAGTTCAGTCTCCATATCTACAATACGTTCATTTGTTTCTTGTGCTTGTTGTTTGCCCGCCTCATCCATCATTTCTGAGACAGATGAATTAGAAGCATGACTGCTACAACAAAATGTCACTCCCTTAGAGCCGATTCCGTATACTCACTGCTTCTTTTGTCCTCCTATTGTTTCCAAATAAATTAAATCATAGTCAATTGGTTGAGGATTCATAGAATCCTCAACTTTTTGATGAGCAGCTGTCACACGTTCCTCCATTAGGTCATGAGATAAAATGGAGATAAAAACTATTCTAGATTTGAAAAAATTAAAATAAATATTTTGCATTCAAAATAATTTTCATAATGTATTGTATTTTTATAAAGTCTAATTAATATAATAATTTCTTACTGCAATCATCTAAGACTTGTTGTCAACATACTGACCATCCACTTTCTTCACACGCATCTTTCTGAAAATCTCATAGAAATTTGGATGACGACCCAATTCTCCAGCCTAGAATATGTTTTTATTAATTCATAAAAAAACAAACGATAAAAAAATTTAAAACAATTATTAAAACCATGCAGAGATTATATTTATTGGACTATTAGGACAACCACAAAATATAGATATGTTTAGAATTTTAAATTTGTACCAATCTTGAGCGTGCTCGATGCTCAACTTTGAACCTCCTGTGTGTCGACAGATTCCTATACCTAGTCCAGCAACCTCACTTCGTCAATTTTTGCTGGCAATATCTGATTTTTCTTCACATCTAGTTCCTCCCAATAATAAAGCCACTCGGGCCAGTCTCCCTTAGATATAAAATCAGGCATTTCTTTAATTTTTTTTTAATCTATGAACAAAATTAGAATACCATTGAGCAGCTTTGATCTTACATAATGACTTCATCTTTCCATCAAATTTGGGTGGCTATGTGCACTGATTCTATAAAAAAAATGACAAAAGAATTTATATTAACAATAAGAACATTATTATTTACTGCTTGAATAATAACCAACATAAAAGTTAAGTAATTCGATAATTATTTTTCAATTCTTTTGTTTTGTTATTTTTACCTGAAAGTCATTAAAATATGGCTCCTTTGTCGATTGAGAAACATTCTTCCATGAGAAAGCTTTGACATCAGTCATTTTCTTGAAAGCCTTTGTAATTATAGTCGAACACTTGTGAGATAGAATAAAACTATATAAATAAATAAATAACATATAAAACAAGCAAATCATAACAATATAAAAAAAACCACTGACAATAACATCAAAATTTTTTTTTAAATCATTTTTACATTTTTCTTTTACCTCTCATCCACAATATCAATTTCTAACTTTGCATTGACTTCAGAGGAAGGCACAACATTTGATGATGTCATTGGTATTTTAAATGAGGGAACAATCGATGAAAATTATGGTGTAGAAGATTGAGATGGATCAAAAGTGTGAGCAATAAGCACAATCGCTAGTGGGCTTATATCTAATAAAGGTGTTAGTAGAGGTCTCAATGATGGTGATGGTGATAGAAATGGAGATGGTGATTGTGATGTTGAAGTCAGGATATGGTGGCTATGAGATGGTACTGATTCTGCAATATTATGTAACATACTAGGTGAATTTGGTTCATTTTTGTGTCCACGTCTAGCTCCACCACGACCATGTCTTTTAGGTGCCATCTACTATACAAAATAAAACAAAGAAAAAAATAGAAAAATGATGAACAAGCAAGCATAAATTTTGATAGAAGTTCGAACTCATCTTTAGATAGAAGTTGATCATCTTCAATTTCTATTATGCCACCATTTGAGTCACATAAATTTTCTGGATCTTCATCTACATTCAAAGCCTCAATATTATTTATGTCATCTTACTGGAATGCCGGTGCAATTTCTACGTCTGCACTTCTTTGTTGCGATTTTGATACTTCAAATTTTGATAGCGTTTTGATCTTGCAAATAGCCCACCTATCTCTCTTTTCACGAGATAAACTCGGATATGTACAATAATATACCTGAGCAGCTTGAACTGTCATAATAAATGGCTCATTTCAATTATATATGTGTTTATCATTAACATCCACTGGCTTATAATTCGAATGAATCTTTGTGCCCACATTTGGTGTAGAATTAAACCACTCACACTTAAATAATAAAACCCTATTATTTTCGAGTCTAGGATACTCCAACTCAATACCTTTTTTGAGTTGACCATAATAATCAGTCTCATATGTACCATATCATGCGCCTTTAATGCATATACCACTATTCATTATTATTTTAGAAGAACTGTGCCCAATTATGTGAAATTTATATCCATTAACAAAATACCCAGGATAAGTTATCACATATCGAAATGAGCCTTTACTTAGATTCTGAATAAAAATATTTGAATTACCATTAGAAGGATCAATTACCTGTTACATTAATTAAAAAAATTGATATTAACAAAAAAAAGATAATAATAAATTAAATAATTTAAAATTTAAAACTTAATAATTCTCACATAATTTTTGAACTAATTTGCAAATTTAGTTTCTAGCATATAATCGACATCATTGCTGGAAATTGCTGGTTGTTTATATTTTAACTGCTCAACATGATTTACTGCACAAATCTAAAAAGAGAAAAAAAATGTATATCAATTTTTAAAAATTCCTATTAAAGATAAAATTAAACTATGATTAAACCTGCAACCATATTGTGTATACATACTCAATGTATGATGCAACCTCTTCACAATTAAGTAAATCATAGCTCCTAGTTGCTTTGTACTATTCATCTGTCATACATCTTTTCTTTACTCTTTCAAATGCTCTTCCATGGTACTTGAAGATAGATAGTTTGTCCATATAACCATCTTCTGCCATCACATGACCTTCATAATTCCTCGGCACATTTCTATTCTTTGTATTAACATGATCATCAAAATAATAAGAACAAAATGATGATGCTTCTTCTACTAAAAATGCATTGCAAATTCAACCTTCAACTTTTGCCTTGTCTCTAATTTTCAATTTCAACTTAAGAAGATACCTACAACCACAATGTTAGGTTTCAATTTGAATAAATTACAATATTACTTTAAGTACGAAATAATAAAACACAGCAAATTATATGTATTTACATCTCAAAAGGATATATCCACCTGAATTGCACTGGCCCTACAATCCTTGCTTCATATGCCAAATGAACTGGAAAATGTTCCATTGAGTCAAACAAAACTTGGTGGGAATATCCGTTCTAGCTTACAAATAATAAGTGGAATGTCATTCTCCAGCCTCACTATGTCATCTATTTTGATTGTGGTTGAAGTTAGCTATTTGAAAAACAAACTTAGTTATGTAAAAACCTTCCAAACACTTTGTGTAAGTAATTCACAGAATGCAATTGGTATTAATCTCTGCATAAATACATGATAGTCATGACTTTTCATTCCAAATAACTTAAGTTTCTTCATATCCATGCATCTACCCATATTTGACCCATATCCATCATAGAATTTCAAATTTTTAACCCATTCACACAATATATGTCTTGCCTTCATATCAATTGTGTAGCATGCTTTAGGGAATTTTCCTTTTTCCTTATTCAGTTTCAATTCAGGCTGCCAACAGTAATCATTCAGCTCTTGTCTTTATTTTAAAGTGTCTTTTGTTTTTCATCTACATTAAGGATAGTGTTGAAAACATTGTCAAAAATTTTATAAATGAGCAAGACATATTATCCTTATTATTTGATATTATTAATAATATGAAAAATTTATGCCTATATTAATATTATTCTTATTTTTAAAATAATATGTTTATTTTTAATATTATTCTTATTAAAAATTCATATTAAAAATAATATTAAAAAGTTTATTATAATAAGAAATGAGCAATTATAGTTATGCCTATATTAATATTATTCTTATACTTAAAATAATATGTTTATTTTAATATGAATTCTTAATTAATTTATAATATGAAAAATTTTAAAAATTTTATAAATTCTTATTATAATATAAGAATAATATGGGAAAGGCAGGGGGAGGAGGGGTGATAAGAAATGAGCAAGGCAACACCATAAAAGCCTATACTATGAAAGAAAAAGTATCCTCAGCTTTGCATGCTAAAATATTAGCCTTACACAAAGGGCTTAAAATATGTAAGGAAAATTCTCATATTAATATAAGAGTACAGGTGGATTCGAGTTTACTGGCGAATTTAGTCATGAATAACATAGAAATGTAGAAATATGAAGAACAAATAAAGTTAATTAGAAGTCTCTTATCTTACTTGAAAGGAAAAAGTAAGCATATATATAGAGAAGCCAATGTAGTAGCAGATAAATTAGCCAGAGAAGGTATGGAGAAAAGAATACAAGAGTTTGAAGAAACTAATATACTGGGAAAATATAAAGGTCTAATTACTCTCGATAAAGTAGAATTTCTGTATATTAGAATTCAAAAGTAGTGGTGAATTTTGATCTCCCCGGTCCAGTGGGGTCTATACTGGCTCTGCTTGGATTTTTTTCTAAGGTTTACAGGTATAAGAGAAGTTGAAGGGATAGGGAAATGTAATATGACATCTTTTCAGTCACATTAAGTAAGACAATTTTTATGTATTTTAAAATGCAGAAACTACAAAACTATAAAAGGGAAAATGTATATACTAGGCAAAGGGGTATCAAAAATGCAGTGGACAAAGGTGTGCAAGATTCATAAGTATGCATATTTGTAGTGCAAGAAAATTGTGCATAAAAATTTTATTTGCAAGAATATATATTCTGGACTATGCAGTACTTAAGTCTAGAAACTACAAAGAATACCTATTTTCTGTTTTAGCCTGTGATGAGGGAGAAAGCCAAAAATTAAAAGATGGTTAAGCTGAATATGCATGAAGATGGATAAAGTTACTAATAAAAGAGATGCATGTCATATTTTATGTTTAAGGGTGTAACAAAATAAGGGTGTAAAATAGGCTATGGTTTGTAATAGAAACATGTTCTTTTTATGCTGAATTGAATGCATGGGTAGGAAATCTGAGGCAGAAAGGATGGTTTTGCCATGGGCAGTTATCAGTAGATTTGGGTATTGTGTCTGTTTTGTAGGGTCAAGCATGGATTACAGATGGTAGAGGAGGAAAGGTACAAGGAGAAACATCATAGAGGCTGCGAAATATTATGCAATACTAGAAAGGAGAGATAAACAGGCCGCAAAGTGGAATGAGGAATAAATGTTTAACAGAATGGAGATAGAGATTGCCGAAAATTTTCAAAAACAGAGAAGTGGACTGCATTTGTTAAAGGAACCTACAAATTACAAGGGAAGCAGAGCAAAAATTTGATAAACAGACTGAAAGATAGCATTAGGCAAAGAAGCAAGTGGAATGAAGAATTTAGAAATAGGATAAATAGAGTTATGAGATGTGTATTGCTTTTAATTTCAAAGGGTGTAAAAGGAAAAATGGTAGTTCTAGATTGTAAAAATGGTATTCCTCCACCAAAAGCGAGAGCTTTTTATTAATAAAACAAACTTTAGCAAAAAAAAGAAGAATAAAAAGAATATGAAGAAAAACAATAATAAGAAGAATAATAAGATTAAGAAGAATATGAATAATAAGAAGAATAAATAAAATTAGAATAATAATAAAAATAATAATAATAGAAGATAAAGAAGAAAATAAGATAAAGAAGAATAAGAAGAATAAAAAAATAAAAATAATAAGAAAAATAGAAATAATAAGAAGAATAAGAAGAATAAGAAGATAATGAAAAATAAGAAGAAAAAGAATAATAAGAAGATTAAGAAGAATAAAAAGAATAATAAAGTAAAAAAAAGAAGAATAAGATGAATAACTAGAATAAGAAGAATTAGAAGAATTAATAGAATTAGAAGAATAATAAGAATAAGAAGAATAAGAAAAAAAAAGAATAAGAAGAAAAATAAGAATAAGAAGAATAAGATTAATAAGAAGAATAAAAAGAATAAGATTTATAAGAAGAATAAATAGAATTATAAGAATAATAAGAGTAAGAAGAATGAGAAGAATAATAATAAGAATAAATAAAATAAGAAGAAAAAGAAGAAGAAAAATAATAATAATAGAATAGGAAGAATAAGGCCAATAAGAAGTATAAGAAGAATAGGAAGAAAAGAAGAATAAAAAGAATAAGAATAAAAAGATGAATAAGATGAATAAAAAGATTAATATGAATATGATGAATAAGAAGAATAAGAAGAAAATTATGAATAAAAAAAATAATAAAAATAATAAAAATAATAAAACTAATAAAAATAATAAAAATAATAAAAATAATAAAACTAATAAAATTAATAAAAATAATAAAAATAATAAAAATAATAAAAATAATAAAAATAATAAAAATAATAAAATAAAAAAAATAATAAAAATAATAAAAATAATAAAAATAATAAAAATAATAAAAATAATAAAAATAATAAAAATAATAAAAATAATAAAAATAATAAAAATAATAAAAATAATAAAAATAATAAAAATAAGAAGACTAAAATGTATAAGAAGAATAAAAAGAATGATAAGAATAAAAATAAAATGAATAAAAAGAAAATAAGAAAAAAAAAAGAAGAATAAAAAAAATAAGTAGAATAAGAAGAATAAGAAGATGAAGAATAAGAAGATTAAAAAAGAAAAAGAAAAATAGAAAAATTAAAAAGAATAAGAAGAATAAGAAGAATAAGAAGGATAAGAAGGATAGGAAGAGTAAGAAAAATAAGAAGGATAAGAAGATTAAGAAAAATAAGAAGGATAAAAAGAATAAAAAGAATAATAAGAATAATAAGAATAAAAAGAAAAGTAAAAATATGAATAATAAGAAGAATAACAAGAATAACAAGAATAACATGAATAAGAAGTATAAAAAGCGTAAGAATAAAAAGAATAATATAACAATTAGTAGAATAAGAAGAATAATTAGAATAAGAAGAATAAGAATAAGAAGAAAAAGAAGAATATGAAGAAAAAGAAGAAGAAGAAGAAATAGAAAAATAATCAGAATAAGAAGAATAAAAAGAAAAAAAAGAATGGGAACAATAAAAAGAAATCGAAGTACAAAACAAATAAGAAAAATATAAAGAAGAAAAAGAATTAGAAGAATAAGAACAATAAGAAGGATAAGAAGAATAATAATAATAACAATAATAAATAGAATAACAAAATAAAGAAGAATAATAAAATTTAGAAAAATAAAAAGAAATATAAAAAAAGAAAAATAAGAAGAATACGAAGAAAAGAAAAAAAAATAAGAAAAGAATAACAAGAATAAGAAGAATAAAATTAATATGGCTAATAAAGAGAATAACATGATAAATAATAATTAAAAGAATTAAAAGAATAAGAAGAATATAAAAATAAGAAGAACAATAATAATAAGAATAATAAGAAGAATAATAAGAAGAATAATAAGAATAAGAAGAATAAGAAGAATAATGCGAATAAGAAAAATAATAAAGAAATTGAAGAGTATGAAGAATTAGATGAAAAAATAACAAAAAAAAAGAATTAGAAGAAAAAAAGAATAATAAGAATAAAATGTATAAAATTAATATGAAGACAACACCATCCTTATTATAGTTATTTTTTATTAATTTATACAATAATTTTAAAAATTTATAATATGAATTTTTGACAATATTAATAAGAATAATATTGTTATTATAATAAGAAACATTGACTATTAGCTTTTTAATAAGAATTCATATTAAAAAGTTTATGCCTTGCTCATTTCATATTATCCTTATTATTTCATATTATTAATATGAATTATTAATAATATGTATAAGAAACATTCATCTTCGTCTTTTTTTTATTATAGTTATTTTTCTTATTTTTCTTATTATATTTATTCTTTTTATTCTTTTTATTCTTGTTATTCATCTTATTCTTCTTATTCTTAATATTCTTCATATTCTTCTTATTATTCTTATTATTCTTATTCTTATTTTTCTTCATATTCTTCTCATTTTACTTTTTCATCATTTTCTTTTTATATTAGTTATTCTTTTAATTCGTATCATTATTTTACTTTTTCTTATTCTTCTTAGTTAGCATATTCTTGTTTTTCTTATTATTCTTCATATTATTTTTATTCTTCTTATTCTTCTTATTCTTATTATTCTTCTAATTTTCTAATTTTTCTTGTTTTTTTATTCTTTTTATTCTTGTTTTTCTTTTTATTTTTTTTATTTTTCTTATTGTTTTTATTCTTATTATTTTTCTTATTCTTATTATTTTCTTAATTTTCTTATTCTTCTTACTTTTCTTATTCTTTTTATTCTTCTTATTCTTCTTAAACTTCTTATTCTTCTTATTTTTTTTATTCTTCTAATTCTTCTTATTCTTCTTATTCTTCTTATCTTTTTATCATTCTCATTCTTATTATCCTTCTTATTCTTCTTATTCTTCTTATTCTTCTTAATCTTCTTATTCTTCATATTATTCTAATTTTACTTATTCTTCTTATTCTACTAAGTCTTTTAATTATTCCTAATCTTATTATTCTTTTTATTTTTCTTTTTCTTCTTATTTCTCTTATTTTTCTTATTCTCTTTTTTTTAACACAAACCAAAAACACATTGAGATTAATTTAGACACTTAATGCAACACTTTACCAACTATTTTCACACTAACATACTCATGCAGAACACTGAATTCTTCACTTCCTTCCAATTTACTTCTTCTGTTTGTTCCCTATAGCTCTCCACTGATGCAATGACAGCACCTAAACCCTTCCCCTGCACACACTAAGAAGACTAAGAAACCTACCTACCCTATTCCCTAACCCCCCTTGCTTGCAAAAACAAAAGAAGAGAGTTAAAACTAATGCAGAATAAAAATTTTCTTCCTAGATCCTAAAGCTCAAGCACCCCCTAGAGTAGAATAACCTGCTCCTGCCAATTACACTCACTGCAATGGAAATTCTTGCACAGCAAAACTACAAGTCATATTGATTATAAGCAACATTTTAAACTTTCTTAGTGGCTCTCAAATCCTACCATTTTTATTCCTTACATAAGGAAAAGCATTCCTATCCTGTCTAGCTAGCCATTTTAGTTTTTCTTGTATAGTCTCCTCATCATACTCATTTTCTCCTTTAAGTAAACTTATTCTAGCTAAATTATCTACCAGTGCATTTGCTTCCTATATATGTTCAATATCGATGCATTCAATTCTACCAAGAGGTTTATAATTATCTCAATCTCCTCCTCATACTTTCATAAAGTTATTCTATTATTTACTAGAATCACCAGTAATGTCAAATCTACTTGAATTTGTAAGTTCTTTAATCCTAGCTCATTACAGACGTTTAGTCCTCTTTTTAGTGCACAGATTCTAAATGAAGAGCCGAGGAAGCTTTGCAAGGAAGAGTAAAAGCTTTAATGATATTCCCTTGAAATTCCTTATTATTCCTCCTCCCCCTGCTGCCCCTATATCTCTGTTAAAACTACCATATGTGTTAAGAGAAAGCTTACCTATAGTCGGCTTGTTCCATCTTGTGCTTCTTACCCTATTTATCTTTATCATTTTAGTAGCCAGCTCCCATGTGTTCTTGACTAATCTATCTTCCTCCGTATCCTCAACCCTAATAGGCCTTGTGTAGGATATATTACTAATTTCCTTTCTGATATCCTTTAAAATTCTAGCTAAATCCATCTTTATTCCCTCAAATCTACTTTTATTTCTAGATTTCCATAAGCATCAAATGACTACATGTGGGAGATTTTGAATAAGCCATTTCCTAATTGGGCTTCTTGAGGATTCCCTTTCCCACTTTTTAATTCTATCTACTAATCCTACCTCTTTGCCACTAATTTGGTAGTATTTCTTCAATTCCTCCCAAACATTTTCTGTAATTTTCCCTTCTGAGAATAAATGATCTATTGATTCTATTGCCTCAAAATAGCATTTACATCTGGATACCATCTTTATGCCTTTTTTTTGAATATTTGTATCAAATGATATAGCATTAGCAATAGCTTTGCATGCAAGCGAGTTCATTTTCTGTGGGATATCTACCTTCCAAGCCCATTTGAAAAGTGATTGTGTAGGTTTTTTCTTTCTTATCAATTCTTTTACTTATTTTAATGTGAATGTTCCTTGCAGGTTATGTGTCCATTTCCAGCCACTTTATTTCAGTGTCGAGTGCACTTCAACTCTCTTTCTATTTTACCAGCGCTTTCCAATTATTTGATGCCTTCTTCAAACATTTGTCCTTATCCCATCCATTTTTAGCTCTATTATATTTGGCCCATAGACTATCATTTTCTTTTAATCTCCACTATCCTTTACAATCTCATGTAGTGGCCACATCCTATAAACTAATTATTCCTAATCCTACTTCATCTTTTGGATAACAAATATCTTTCTAGCTCTTCCAATGAAGCTTCGGCATTCCATCTTTTTTTCCCATAAAAAATTAGCCATTTCCATTTCTAATTTCTTAATAAAGCTCTTCAGAGGGTGAATGACTGACAAGATATGGACCAGCGTGCTTTGGAGTACATGAGAAATTAATGTGGACCTACCCCTGAATCCCAATAAATCTTCTTTCTAGCATGCTATTTTCTTTCTCATTTTATCTCGTAAAAAAATTAAATATTTTTCTCTAAGTCTACCCTAATGTATAGGACAACCAGGTACATTAACACACTTTTGTTTTGTGTTAAGCCTGTGATGTTTTTTATCTTATTAGCCACTTTCTCTAAAGATTTTGCTGCTAACATGAATTGACACTTCTTTTTATTCACTTTTTGCCCCATTTCTATTTCTAATATTTCTAGAAGTTCCATTAAATTCATCAAAGATCTACTACCTGCATTCGTAAAAATTATCACATCGTCAACATAGGCTAAACAGCTTATTCTTGGAGTATTTTTTTGGTTGCTTGAAAGAAAGTATTTTACCTTTCATCATTCTCATGTTTAAGCTAAGAATTAGTAATTCTAAATATATATCAAATAATAAAGGAGACAGCATGTCACCTTATCTTAACCCTCTTTTTGGCCTTAACTCTTCCATTTTCTCACCATTCACAATAACTTTCACCCATACACTCAAAATACACTTGTATATCAAATCAATACATGATTCCGAGAAACAAAATTTTTTTAAGGCAAAACAGAGTATATCTCATTCTACCCTATCAAATGCTTTAGATAAGTCTAGTTTCACAACTAAATTATTTTCTCTAGTTTTAATTGCTATTTCTTTCATCATTTCTGAAGCTAATTTTATATTTTTAATCATTAATCTATTTTTAACAAACCATATTGATTCATGTGATATTATATATGGTAGGATACAACTTAATTTACCTTGAAGGATCTTTGCTAGTATCTTAAAGATCGCATTACACGAACTAATTGGTCTAAAGTCTTCACATTTTTATGGTGATTCTTTTTTTGGAATTAAAACAATAAAGTAATTGACTCATGCCTTAAAAATATCTGCTCCTACAAAAAAACATGAAACTGCAGTCACAAGATCTATTTTAACAATATGCCAACAAATCTGGAAAAAATAATTATTCCAGCCATCTGGCCCAGCCGCACTATTCTTATCCAGACTGAACACAACATCTCTTACCTCTGCTTCTTACGGAATCACCTCCATTTTCTAATTTTGTTCATTTGTGATGATTTCCCTAATTTCTTTCAATAGAGAGTCCCCTTCATGTCGAACCTGCACACATAAATGATTTTAAAAAAAATAATCAAAGGAGGTTCCTATTTCCTTTTCATCTTCCACCCAAACACCCTCACCGTTCATTATACATTTAATATTATTTTTTTGTGCTTTGAATTTGCTCATATTATGAACAAATTTAGTATTTCTATCACCATCTTTTAGCCATTTCATCTTTGTACACTACTTCTAGTAGATTTCCTCCATATGCAATCTAAGCTTCAATTGGCCCTTAGCCTGACTTAGTTTATGTCTAGTTTCCTCATTCTGAATGTTGTCATATTCTAATTCTAGCTTCTCCACCTCTTCCTCTGCCTGCTTAATCTTTTGGTTTAAATTCCCACAAATTTTTCTATTCCATTTTCCAAGCATCTTTTTAGTCTGTATAGCTTAATTATTAGAACCTTCATAGGTTTTCCTAGTGTTGGCTCTATCCATGACACTCTTACCACCTTTTTGAACTCTAAATGGTTTACCCACATATTTTGAAATTTAAAGCTCCCTACTGATCGTTGAATTTTGCGAATCGATATAAGCAGTAGGCTATGATCCGAACATGTTCTGTTTAAATGCCTCAGTCCTGTAACCCCTTGAGAGGATACCCACTTAGCATTACACATGACCCTATCTAGTCTTGCCCAAATTGCTCTTCTTTTCTGCCAATTATTACACCAGGTAAAGCTCAAACCTATAAAGACCACTTCCATTAAGTTAGCACTAACGATTATGTCATTAAATTGAGACATAGCCACTATATCTAGAGATTTTACTCATCTTTTTTTTGTGCACTTCGTTACATTAAAATCTTATACTATAATTTATGGAGTGTCTTTTATTGCTATTTCCTTCATCTCGTTCCATAAATCTAATCTATATTTTTTAGCATTTTTAGCATAAACTACTGAAATTATTTCTTCTGCATCTTTATGCATTTTAAAATGTGCTACCTATTCTATGTCTTTTAAGATTATAATGTCTAGATTATTATGCAACATAATCAAGAGTTTACAATTTATGTTTGCATGTGCATTATTAAATCCGAATATTCTACTATATTTAGCTAATTAGTCTTTTTGTATCATGAGTTCTGCAATAACACCTAGGAAAAATTTATATGTTTTTATTAATTGTTTCAGCCTATTTATCAAAGGTTATTAGTCATCCCCTTATATTACAATAAAGACAACTATTCATTAAAAATTGATTTTGCCCGAGCTCTTGTTGTGCATTTTGATTCGTAAGTCTTATTTAAGTGTTTCTTCTTATTTCTTAGAGACTTAGGTGTGTTAAGCATGATTTGCATTATTTGCTTAAATATTAATTGTTTTCTGAGTTGTATAGTCATTTGTTTCAAGGCTTCCATGGCTTGATCCCTAGTAAGCTTCTCCCAACCATTTTCATAAATTTCTAAATCATTTTTAGCCTTTTCTAGATTACACTACTCATTTTTTTCCACCTTACCTATTGATGGACTGCTGTAAATTTCTGATTCTTCTTCTAATAAATCAAGAAGGTACTCATCCATCAAGCTATAGTCCTCCTCCTTCCCCATTAAGACCCTCCTAGTTTTAGACCTCTTAACCATCCATCTACCCATCCATCTTTCCCAACATTCATCTTTCCCACCCTCTACCCATCCATCTACCCTTACCACTGCCTGTATTTCTTTATTACTGCCTACCTTTTCTTCGATTTAAGCCCCCACCTCTTACCTCCTACCTTCCCTTTCCTCCCCTAATTCTGTTTCAAAGGCTCACCCTAATCTAGAATGTGTTTTGGGGCCCCTTCTTCCCTTGTAATTTATTCCATCCTTCCTCTACCACCTTGCCCCTTCCCTCTGCCTTTCTCCTCTAACCCAAACATACACTCCACAAAGCATACCCTAACCTTCTGCAGCCTTGACAGTAAGGAGGCAGGTTTTCAGGATTGACATGATGCCAGAACTTCTCTTTCTGCTTTCCCTTTTCACTACCTATCCAAATCCTAGTAGGTGGCTGTGTAAGTAAATTGCATTCAACACATACCCGAGTATTATTTGGCCTAGTCATGGATAGTGGCACCTCATTTCATAGCATTGGCTTACCCAAGCATGAAGAAATAGCATACAGAAAGTGGTTATTATAGAGAGACTGAGGGAGGTTAGAAAGTGAGAACCATACCAGAGCTAGAGGTGCCTCCTCGTGTGGGCTAAAGTTTTTCGTCAACTTTAGAATGCGCATAGGATATCCATGGACTTTCCATATCCCCTTATCCATATAATGTGGAAATCTTAATTCATACAGCACTATAGGAAGAGGTGTTTAACATCATAGTCAGTGAATTTCACGATTCCCTTAAGCTTCAATGAAGTGATGAATAAATATAAGTAGTTCGTGGAAGGTCTGCCATGGGAAAACATCCCTATTGAAGTGAGCTTGAAGGGTTGTGTAAGCCTTTGTAACTCTTCGAAAGAGAAGTGAATCGTGGGACTCCCTTCTTTGTTTCCGAATAATGGAGAAGGAGGCGGGTGTTCAGTAAAAAATGAAGAAAATGACTTCTTATTTGATAAGATATCTCTTTGCTCCATTTTGAGCTAGATTGCAGCTTAAATTGAGCAGGAATGGAGATTTCTCTATATAAAAAAATGGGAATTTATATCTCTAGAAGTTGAGAGCATTTTCAAAGAAGTATTCTTTTTCTTCTTATTCTTCTTCTATATTTTTTTTATTCTACTATTCTTCTTATTCTTCTTATTATTTTTATTGTTCTGATTCATCTTATTCTTCTTATTCTTCTAATTATTCTTATTTTTCTTATTTTTCTTATTCTTCTTATACTTCTTATCCTTCTTATTCATCTTATTCTTCATATCCTTCTTATTCTTCTTATTCTTCATATCCTTCATATCCTTCTTATTCTTCTTATTATTCTTATTATTCTTATTATTCTAATTCTTCTTATTCTACTAATCTCTTAATTCTTCTATATATTATTATTCTTTTATTTTTTTTATTCTTATATCTCTTATTTTTCTTATTCACTTATACTTCTTATTCTTTTTCTTTATATTTAGTTATTATTATTATTATTATTATTATTATTATTATTCTTCTTATTATTCTTATTCTTCTTATTCTTCTTATTCTTATTATTCTTCTTATTCTTCTTATTCTTCTTATTCTTATTCTTCTTATTCTTTTTATTCTTCTTATTCTTCTTGTTTTTCTTATTCTTCTTTTTCTTCTTGTTCTTCTTATTCTTTGTGTTCTTCTTGTTCTTCTTGTTCTTCTTGTTCTTCTTGTTCTTCTTGTTCTTCTTATTCTTCTTATTCTTCTTATTCTTCTTATTCTTATTATTCTTCTTATTCGTATTATTCTCATATCAATTGTTATTCTTGTTATTCTTCTTATTATATTTATTCTTCTTATTCTTCATATTCTACTTATTGTACATATTCATATTGTACATATTCTACTTAAAAAAGAATAATATTCTACTTATTGTACATATTCTTGTTATTGTACATATTTTTATTCTTATTAGACTACTTATTCTTATTATTATTCTTTTTCTACTAATTCTTCTTATTTTTCTTATTCTTCTTAATCTTCTTATTCTTCTTATTATTCTAATTCATCTTATTCTTCTTATTCTTTTTTTTTATTTTTTTCCTTTTTTTCTTTTTTTTCTTTTTATTCTTTTTATTCTTTTTTATTCTTTTTTCTTCTTTTTTTTCTTTTTTTTTCTTCAGTCTTTTTTTTCTTCTTAATATTATTATTCATCTTATTCTTCTAATTCTTATTATTCATCTTATTCTCCTTTATCTTCTTTTTCATCTTATTATAGTTATTCTTATTATTCTTCTTCTTTTCATATTCTTCTTTTTCTTCTTTTTATTCTTATTCTTATTATTCTACTTATTCTTTTTATTCTTTTTATTTTTTAATTCTTATTATTCTTCTTATTTTTTTTATTTTTCTTATTATTCTTATTCTTTTTATTCTTACTATTATTCTTATTGTTCTTATTCTTCTTATTCTTATTTTTCTAATTATTCTTTTAATCTTCTTATTCTTATTATTCTTCTTATTCATGTTAATCTTATTATTCTTCTAATTCTTATTATTCTTATTATTTTTCTTATTCTTCTTATTCTTCTTATTCTTCTTATTATTCTTATTCTTCTTATTCTTCTTATTCTTCTTATTCTTCTTATTCTTCTTAAACTACTTATTCTTCTTATTCTTTTAATTCTTCATATTATTTTTATTCTTCATATTATTTTTATTCTTGTTATTATTTTTATTCTTCTTATTCTTATTATTTTTTTATTCGACTTATTCTTATTATTCTTCTTTATCTAATTATTGTTTTTATTCTTGAAATTCTTCTAATTCATCTAATTATTATAATTCTTAATATTAATCTTATTATTCTTATTATTCTTATTCTTCTTATTCTACTTATTATTATTATTATTATTATTCTTCTTCTTCTTTTTATTCTTTTTATTCTTTTTATTCTTTTTATTCTTCTTTTTCTTTTTTTCTTCTTTTTCTTCTTTTTCTTCTTTTTCTTCTTTTTCTTCTTTTTCTTCTTTTTCTTCTTTTTCTTCTTTTTCTTCTATTTCTTCTTATTTTTTTTATTCATCTTATTCATCTTATTCTCCTTATAATTTATATTCTTCCTTTTCTTGTTATTCTTTTTATTCTTGTTATTTTTTTATTCTTTTTATTCTCTTTATTCTTTTTATTCTTTATATTCTTCATATTGTCTTTATTCTTCTTCTTATTTTTTTTTCAATTAATTCTTTTTATATTTTTTATTCTTCTTATTCTTCTTGATCTTCTGATTTTTCTTATTCTTCTTATTCTTATTATTCTTTTTATTCATATTATTCTCATTATAATTGTTATTCTTGTTATTCTTCTTATTATATTTATTTTTCTTATTATTCTTATTCTACTTATTGTACATATTATTATTATTATTATTATTATTATTATTATTCTTATTATTATTCTTTTTCTACTAATTCTTCTTATTCTTTTTATTCTTCTTATTATTCTTATTCTTCATATTCTTATTTTTTGTCTTATTCTTCTTTTATTCTAATTCTCCTTATTATTCTTATACTTCTTAATCTTATAATTTTTTTTATTCTTCTTATTTTTATAATTTTTCTTTTCTTCTTTATCTTCTTATTTTTTTTATTAAAGTTATTCTTCTTATTCTTTTTTTCTTGTTATTCTTCTTATGATTCTTTTTTTTTATTTTTTTTATTCTTCTTATTCTTCTTATTTTTCTTATTCATCTTATTATTCTTATTCTACTTATTGTACATATTCTTATTATTATTATTATTATTATTATTATTCTTATTATTCTTATTATTATTCTCTTTCTACTAATTCTTCTTATTCTTTTTATTCTTCTTATTATTCTTATTCTTCATATTCTTATTTTTTGCCTTATTCTTCTTTTATTCTAATTCTCCTTATTATTCTTATACTTCTTAATCTTATTATTTTTTTTTATTCTTCTTATTTTTATAATTTTTCTTTTCTTCTTTATCTTTTTATTTTTTTTATTAAAGTTATTCTTCTTATTCTTTTTTTCTTGTTATTCTTCTTATGATTCTTTTTTTTTATTTTTCTTATTCTTCTTATTCTTCTTATTTTTCTTATTCATCTTATTCTTCTTATTCTTCTTTTACATCTTATTCTTCTTATTCTTCTTATTCTTCTTATTTCTTCTTATTCTTCTTATTATTCTTATTTCTTCTTATTCTTCTTATTCTTCTTATTCTTTTTTTTCTTCATAGTCTTCTTTTTCTTCTTAATCTTATTCTTCTTCTTGTTCTTCTTATTATTCATCTTATTCTTCTTTATCTTGTTTTTGTTCTTATTTTAGTTTTTCTTTTTATTTTTTTTATTCTTATTATTTTTATTATTCTACATATTATTATTCTTCTTCTTATTCTTAATATTCTTCTTTTTAATATTATTCTTCTTATTTTTCTTATTCTTCTTATTTTTCTGATTCTTTTTATTCTTCTTATTCTTATTATACTTCTTGTTCTTCTTATTTTTCCTATTCTTATTATTATTCATATTCTTTTTTTCTCGTGATTCTTTTTATTCTTTTTATTTTTTTTTATTTTTATTCTTTTTATTCTTTATATTATTCATATTCATCTTATTCTTCTTATTATTCTTTTTATTTTTATTCTTTTTATTCTTTATATTATTCATATTCATCTTATTCTTCTTATTATTCTTTTTCTTTTTATTCTTTTTATTCTTTTTATTCTTTTTATTCTTTTTATTCTTCTTATTATCTTATTCTTCTTATTCTTCTTATTATAATTATTCGTATTATTCTTGTTATTCTTGTTATTCTTCTTATTATATTTATTATTCTTATTTTTCTTATTCTACTTATTCTATTTATTCTTCTTATTCTTCTTATTCTACTTATTCTTCTTATACTTATTATACTACTTATTCTTATTATTATTCTTATTCTACTAATTCTTCTTATTCTTGTTTTTTTCTAATTCTTCTTATTCTTCTTATTCTTATCATTCTTCTTATTTTTTTTTTATTTTTCTCATTCTTCTTATTCTAATTCTTCTTATTCTTCTTATTCTTCATATTTTTTTTATTCTTCATATTCTTCTTATTCTTCTTATTCTTCTTATTCTTATTATTCTTATTATTCTTATTATTCTTATTATTCTTATTATTCTTATTATTCTTCTTAATCTTATTTTTCTTCTTATTCTTCTTATTTTTATAATACTTCTTACTCATCTTTTATCTTCTTATTCAAGTTATTATAGTTATTCTTTTTATTCTTCTTATTCTTATTATTCTTATTATTCTTATTATTCTTCTTATTATTCTTATTATTCTTATTCTTTTTTTTATATTCTTTTTTTTCAGTCTTCTTATTCTTGGTAATCTTATTAGTCTTCTTATTTTTTTATTCTTATTATTCTAATAATTCATCTTTTTCTTCTTTTCTTCTTTTTTTTCTTATTATAGTTATTCTTCTTATTTTACTTATTGTTCTTGTTTTCCGTATTCTTCTTATTTTTATTATTTTTATTATTCTAGATATACTTTTTATTCTTTTTATTCTTTTTTTTCTTTTTATTCTTATTATTCCGCTTATCCTTCTTATCCTGCATATTCTTTTATTTAATCTTATTCTTCTTATTTTTCTGATTCTTCTTATTTTTCTTATTCTTCATATTTTTTTTATTCGTCTTATTCTTCTTATTATTCTAATTCTTCTTATTCTTCTAATTAATCTTATTCTTCTTATTCTTCTTTTTCTTATCTTTTTATTTTTCTTTTTTTCTTTTTTTTCTCTTTTTTCTTTTTTTTCTTTTTTTTCTTTTTTTTCTTTTTTTTCTTTTTTTTCTTTTTTTCTTTTTTTTCTTTTTTTTCTTTTTTTCTTTTTTTTCTTTTTTTTTCTTTTTTTTCTTCATAGTCTTTTTATTCTTCTTAATCTTATTATTAATCTTATTCTTCTAATTCTTATTATTCATCTTATTCTTCTTTATCTTCTTTTTCATCTTATTATAGTCATTCTTCTTATTCTTCTTTTTTTTCATATTCTTCTTTTTCTTCTTATTCTTTTTATTCTTATTTTATTTTATTTTTCATATTCTTCTTATTCTTATTATTCTTCTTATAGTTCTTATTCTTCTTATTCTTATTTTTCAAATTATTTTTTTAATATTCTTATTATTCTTCTTATTTATGTTAATCTTATTATTCTTCTAATTCTTATTATTCTTCTTATTCTTCATATTCTTCTTATTCTTCTTAAACTACTTATACTTATTATTCTTATAATTCTTCTTTTTCTGTTTATTCTTCTTATTATTTTTATCCTTCTTATTCTTATAATTCTTCTTATTCTGTTTATTCTTCTTATTATTTTTATCCTTCTTATTCTTATTATTTTTTTATTCGACTTATTCTTATTATTTTTCTTAATCTAATTATTGTTTTTATTCTTCTAATTCTTCTAATTCATCTAATTATTATAATTCTTCATATTATTCTTATTATTCTTATTATTCTTATTCCACTTATTATTATTATTATTATTATTATTATTATTATTATTATTCTTCTTCTTCTTTTTATTCTTTTTATTCTTCTTATTCTTCTTATTCTTCATTTTCACTTTTTCTTCAATTCCTTTTTTTTTTAAAAAGGAGTTTATTAATATTAACCCTCTCTTTTGGCGGAGGAATACCATTTTTACAAACTAAAATCTACCCATTCCCCACTTACAACCTTGACCCTTATCATTAAAATTAAAAACTCAAAAATTACTAATCCTCTATTCTTGAGAATAATTTGCCATGTATGCACTTATTTGAGATTAGCTATAAATTTCTTGTATATAGCTTTAACCCTCCTTGATATGATCTTTGAGATCCACTTGAGCTTCTTCTACTTCGTTGGGTTTCCATAATTCCTGCCCTCCTAGACTCCTGGTTTATGCTTATTCTATGTTAACATTACTGATTTCCAGCAAAACAAAGCAACATATCTACATACTCATTCATTCATCTTGTTTACCTTATGGCTGCTCTTCCTTCTTGCCTTTGAAGTTATCCTTTACTCTTTCAACCTCTTTTGATCCAGCTTGATAAAGCTAGCAAATTACTCCAAGTGATTTTTCTGCTCTTTATCTTATCTCCATTTCCACTTACATCTATGCCCCTTTAGACCTTTATAAACTGAGTCCTTCAGCTTTAGAGAGTGCCGGACCAGCCTCCTAGTCTAGACACTTACAAACCCAATAAATCTATAAACTACCGTAAATTAACACATGACTCTTCACGACATTCACACATAGCCACTTAACCTAAACATTAAAACCATAACCAAACCGTGACTATGACTCCAACAATTCCAGCAGCTGCTGGATTTACTGGATGTATATACGAGGGACTTCGCTACTAAGAATAGAGAAATAACAGAAAAAATATTCTAACAACCGATATCTTACCTTACCCTATTCCTTTAGCCACCATAATGATCTTACCTGTTTACCATTTTTCCTTTTTTTAATTATTCACCTCAGTTTCTGTTAATCCCCTTCAGGACCAGGGAGATTTTAAGATATGAGTCTCTTATCACTTTGAACAGTAGGGAGTCTTTCCTCTCCAGTGGTTATATTTGTCTCAGCAGCGGGAGTACTCCTGACAGCAACAGGGGGCAGCAAAAGACAGCAACTATCTCTCCTTTCCCCTGTGCGTCTGGCTCAAATCTTCATGAGATTCCAGCCTTCTTCCTTCGTCGTGTATTCGCTGATGATCATAGAACAAACCAAAGAGAAAACAAAGAAACAACAACCGTGCCTACCAAAACTTTACTCCCTACTACCCTTATTCTTGATTAAACTAATACAACATAAATCAATTATTAACGATTACTCCCCTTTAACATACTGCAAGGAAAGGATAGAATATATATTGACCTATAAAGATAATCAAAATATAACCTTTCTGCAGAGATTATCAACTTCTGCCAAAATGCGGAATTAGCAGATGTTTTGAATATGTAGAAATTCTAAATTACATACATATTATTATAACAACCATTCAGTATAGCTATATAACATTCTGCCAAAATGCAGAATTAATATATACTACAATGGGATCTCCTTCATATATATCCATTTAGCTCCATCTGTCATATCTTCGTGGTCTGTTTATTTGTTCTTATATAAGGAAAACCCATTTTATCCAGACATGCTATTCCCTTTAGTTTATTTGGCATGAATTTCTCATTATAATCTATATTTCCTCTGATGGTGCCTATTTTAGATAGACAATCCACTAGATTATTGGCTTCTCTATGTATATGTATTATTGAGGCCTTCAGTTCTTCCAGAAGATTAAGAATAACTTCTAGATCCTCTTCATACCTCCATAATATTTTCTTATTTATTACCGTATCAACTAGTAATTTTGAGTCAACCTGAACTACAATGTTTTTAAAATTTAGCTGCTTACATATCTCTAACCCTGATTTTAATGCTCTAATTTCTGATTCTAACGCCGAGGATGCCCTACTAGCTCTGGTAAATGCTCTCTATACTGTCCCTGTATGATCTCTTATTACTCCGCCTCCTCCTGCTATTCCAGTGTCCCTGCTAAAATTCCTATCCGTATTAAGTGAAAGTTTACCAACCGGCGGAGTATTCCACTGTATACATTTAGCCCATTGCTGTTTTATCACTTTGTATGTGAGATCCTATTCATTCTCAAGCTTCTTTTCTTGTTCCAAATCCCGTATTACTATTGGTTTTATTATTGTTATATTATATATTTCCTTTTTAATATCTTTTATAATTTTTGTTAAGTTCATCCTTATATTTTCATATTTACTTTTGTTTCTAGATTTCCAAATGCACCAGATAATTAGGTGCGGTAGTTTCTGACTAAGCCATTTCCTGGCTGGGCTTTTCATGTTTACTTTTCCCCATTTTTTAACTTTATCTATTAATCCATCTTCTATTTTACATATTCTTTTTTTCCCTTCCATCTCTCTCCATATTTCTGCTGCAATGGGATCATTCGAGAGCAAGTGATCAGTTGTTTCAACCGCTTGAGAACAGCATTCGCATCTTGAAGCCATGTTTATCCCTTTCTTTTGTACATTTCTCTCTACCGGTATTGCGTTCAATAATGCCTTCCATGTGAAGGAGCGCAATTTTTGCGGGACATTTTCTTGCCATACCCATTTAAATAGAGTTTGTACCGGTTTTTTCTTTCTAACCAAATCTTTTGCCGATTTGAGAGAAAAGTTTCCTTGTGGTGTTAACGTCCATTTCCAGCCACTCTTTTTTAGTATAGAGTGTGAGTCTACTATCTCTTTTTGTTTTTCCATTGACTTCCAACTGTTCGAAGCTTTCTTGGAAGTCTTATTTTTATTATCTAAATATTTTACCCACATATATTTAGCCCATAGATTATCACTTTCTTTAAGACTCCACCAGCTTTTACAGTCCCAGGCAGCTGCCGAGTCCTGAAGGCTCATAAGACCTAAGCCTGCATCCTTTTTCGGATAACAGATACTTTTCCAGTCCTTCTAGTGTAGTTTATTTCTGCCTTGTTTTTTACCCCATAAGAAGTTTGCCATTTCTGATTCGAGTTTTTTAATAAATTTTTTTGGGGGATGTATCACTGATAAAATGTGTGTGAATGTGCTTTGTAATACATGTGAAAGCAACGTAATTCTCCCCCCAAATCCAAGGAGCTCTTCTTTCCATCCTGCTATTTTCTTTCTTAATTTGTCTTGAAGGTAGGTTAGATATTCTTCCTTCAACCTCCCCTCATATATCGGACAACCTAGATACATTAATGCCCCTTTAATTTCCGCGAAACCTGTGATATTTTTTATTTTATCTACTAACTTTGGTTTTGCATTTTTTGCAAGCATAAACTGACATTTACTTTTATTAACCAATTGTCCTGTTTCTTTTTCAAAGATTTGCAGAAGATCCATAAGATTCATTAAAGACTTTGTGCTAGCATTAGTAAATATTATAAAGTCATCTACGTAGGCTAAACAACCTATTCTGGGTGTATTCCTTGGTTGTCTGAATGACATTATTTTACCTTCGGATATTTTCTTGTTCAAGTTTCGTATTAATAGTTCTATATATATATATCAAAAAGAAGGGGGGATAACGGATCCCCTTGCCTTAGACATTTATTTGGTTTAAATTCATCACTTAACTTACCATTTACCAGGACACTTACCCAGGTGCTTGAAATACATCTATAAATTAAATCTATGGTCAGCTCAGAGAAGCCGAAACTTCTTAACATAAAGCAAAGGGTATCCTATTCCACTCTATTGAAGGCTTTCGATAGATCTAGTTTGACCACTAAGTTTTTACCTCTAGCTTTACCACCTATTTCTTTCATCATTTCTGATGCAAGTTTTATATTATCAATCATTAATCTATTTTTAACAAATCCAGTTTGTTCCTGAGATATTATAGTAGGTAAAATTAAGCTTAGCCTGTTTTGTAGTATTTTGGCCAATATTTTATACATAGCATTACATAAACTTATTGGTCTATAATCCTCACATTTTTGTGATGATTCTTTTTTAGGAATTAGTACTATATAAGATTTTGCCCATGATTTTGGGATTTCCTCCCCTACAAAAAAACTTGCAATTGCAGGGACTAGCTCAGTTTTAATCGTGTTCCAGTTTACCTGATAAAAATAATTGTTCCAACCATCAGGTCATGCAGCACTATCTTTATCCAGGCTAAAGACAGCTTCTTTGACTTCTGGTTCTTCTGGGATCGATTCCATTAATTGATTTTGAGCTTCCGTAATGGTCATCCTAATCTCTTGCATTAGAGAATTATCTATCCTACTTGACTGACTACATAGTTGATTTTCAAAGAAATTTTTAAAGAGAGCACCTGTTTCCTTTTCCTCTTCTACCCATTTCCCTTCTTTATTTATTAGACCTTTAATTTATTTTTTTGACATTTTATTTTAGACATATTATAAAAAAATTTAGTATTGCGATCCCCATCCTTTAATCATTTTATTTTTGCTCGTTGTTTCCAATAAATTTTTTCCATGTGTAATTTCAATCTCAATTTTCCTTTAGCCTTGCTTAATTCTATCCGAGTTTCATTGTTATTCGTGGAGTCAAAATCGTCCTCCAGCTTGGCTACTTTTTCCTCTATGTTTTTTAGCTCCTGATTTAATTTTCCAAAAACCTCTTTATTCCATGTTTTTAAACAAGCTTTTAGCCTCAGAAGTTTAATTGATAGAACTTGCATCGGTTTTCCCTCTGTTGGTTCTTTCCAGGACTCTCTGACGAGTCCTGCAATGCTCGCATGCTTTACCCACATATTTTGAAATTTAAAATTAGATGTACTACCCTGGTTACTTTGAATCGTGATAAGTAGGGGGCTATGGTCAGAGCAAGTTCTATTTAGGTGTCTAAGCCCCGTAATCCCTTGTGAGGTGACCCACTTTATGTTACACATAATCCTATCCAGTCGGGCCCATATAACTCCTCTTTTTTTCCAATTATTGCACCAGGTATATCTTGAGCCGGTGAAATCAATTTCCATTAGATTCGTAAAGGCTATTGTATCATTAAATTGTTTCATGGCTACCTTATCCGGCGGTTTGCCTCCCTTCTTTTCTTGAGGGCTTCTTATTATGTTAAAGTCGCCTCTTATAAACCAAGGTAAATTTCTACTTGCTATATCTTTCATTTCTTCCCATAAGGCCAACCTAGATTGTTTGTCATATTTTGCATAAACTACTGAGATTATTTGATTTGTGTTCTTATCTAGTTTGAAATGTACTATTTGTTCAAGTATTTTTTATTATTTCAATTTTCAATTTACTGTGCCATAAAATCCAGAGTTTACTATTTAGATTTGCATACGCCTTATTAAATCCTAAAATTTCTCTATATTTATTTAGTTGATCTTGCAGAACCATTGGTTCTGCAATAATCAGTAGTGAGATTTTGTGTTCTTTAATTAAAAGTCTTAACCTATTTATCGTGGGGCTATTAGCTATCCCCCTAACATTTCAATATAGGCATCTATCCATTAAGAACTAATTTAGCTTGAGCTCAAGTTGTGCGCTTAGATTCATAAGAGCTATTAGCATATTTTTTTGTGTTTCTTACTGTTTTAGGAGTGTGAGGAATTTCATACCTAATCTCCTTGTATTTTACCTGCTTTCCAAGCACCATGGCCATTTGCTTTAGGGCCTCCATGGATTGGGTTCTCGAAAGATTCTCCCAATCTTCATTATAAATATAAATATCATCCTTTGCTTTCGCCTCAGGCTCTTCTTGAGATTCTTCACTCTTATAAATTGAAGGGCAACTGAAAATTACCGAATCTTCTTCAGGAAAATCCAGAAGATCCTCGTCTATCCACGCATCATCATCCAGTCTTTCTTTCAATACAATTTTTGTTTTAGATGCTTTTTTTTATATTTTCTCTTGTGTTTTACCTCCTCCCATCCTTTATTTGAGCTAACCTCATTCTCAATCCCCAAGTTCAGCTCTTTCGAGGTTCCTTCATCTTGGGTAATGTTTGGATAATCTGGAGGGATGCTTGAAATTATTCCTTTATTCAGATCTCCCTTCGGCTGGATATTTAGAACCGAAGCCTCCTCTTTCCTTACCCATTGCATCTTCTTCCTACCTCTTCCCTCATGCTGCTGCCCGTCTTCTTTCCCCACCTTGCACGATAAAATATCATGCCCGAGCCTCTTACACTTTGTACAGTAGGAAGGGAAGCTTTCATGGACGACAGTTTGCCAATACCCCTCGGCCTGTTCCCCTTCCCCACTACCTATCCATACTTTAACAGGCGGTTTAGTTAAGAGGTTTAGCTCGACACATACATGTGCTTTATTCGGCCTAGACATGGTTCTTGTGGCTTCATCTCTTAACATGGGCTTACCCAAGCATGATAAAATTGCATAGAGAGATGATTCAGAGAAGAGATGAAGTGGCAAATAAGGCAATGTAAACCATACCGGAGCTATAGGCGGCTCTTCAAGAGGAGTAAACTCCTTTGTCCACTCTAGTATACGCATGGGGAAGCCATCAACTTGCCATAATCCGCGCTGCCATATGCGATATTGATCTTCTAGTAGAGAGTATTGGAGCACGACATGCTTGGCATCGAAATCAGCAAATTTGACCTTCCCCTTGAGCTTTAAATTGTCAATGAATTTCTGAACTCCAATTGCCCGAGGCCTACCGTGAGAGAACTTACCAACGAGCGTGTATTCGAATGGCTCTAAGAGCCTACGAGATTCCTCAGCTGAGAAGATGATGGCCGGGAGCCCGTTTTTGTTCCCTTGGATACGTGAAATCGGCACGGTTCCTTTTACCATCGAAGCAAACGACTTATTTAAACAAAAGTCAGATTTTTCCATACTCATCTTGATTTGGACTAGGTTTGAACAGTAGAGAAGTTTTCAAGCAGTGAATCCCAGATTTCTGGAGGAACCAAGGCTTAATAACACAAACCTTTTACTCCAGAAAACTTAAAATTTGCACAGAAATCACAAAAGACTTAATAACACAGTAAAAAAGGAACGCGAGAAGAACCAAGGCTTCCGGCTTCTACTATTAGCTTAATATTTCTTACACGTGTTGTTGTTCATGCTCGCCCGTATTACTTCCTGCCCATTTCAGTTTTCCTTTTTATAAATATTCTTAATTTCGCGAGAGAATCAATGAACACTTCGTTGCGTGAAAACTAGAAATTACTCATAATAACGCTTTACAAATATAACATATAATAGTAGTTCACTAAGCAAATTACGCGATATTTCACCCAACAATCCACATTAACAGTTTATCCAAGATATTGGCAAGATGAAAACGTTATAGAAAACGCGAGAGAACTTAAATCAAACAGCAAACACGAAGCAATTCACATAACAGTTAATTTAAGGTAAATCGTGAGAGAGAGATCTAGAGAAAACCGCAGAAGATTTTTCGCCGAGTTATCACCGAGTTTTCGCCTAGCAAGGGTTTTCGCCGATATTAAACCAAATACTTGTATATGTACTTTTGTTTCTATATTTTTTTTTTCTTCTATTCCTTCTTATTCATCTTTTTCATCTTATTCATCTTATTCTCCTTATTCTTCTTATTATTTATATTCTTCTTTTTCTTGTTATTCTTTTTATTCTTTTTATTTTTTTATTCTTTTTATTCTCTTTATTCTTTTTATTCTTTATATTCTTCATATTGACTTTATTCTTCTTCTTATTTTTTTTCATCTAATTCTTTTTATATTTCTTATTCTTCTTATTCTACTTGTTCTTCTTATTCTTCTTATTCTCCTTATTCTTGTTATTCTACTTATTGTACATATTCTTTTTATTCTTCATATTCTTATTATCCGTCTTATTCTTCTTTATCTTCCTTTTCTTCATATTATAGTTATTCTTCATATTCTTTTTATTCTTCTTATTCTTTTTATTCTTCTTATTTTTTGTTCTCTTATTATTCTTATTTTTATTATTCTACTTATTATTATTATTATTATTTTTATTCTAATTATTCTTTTTTTTCTTATTATTCTTCTTATTCTTCTTATTCTTCATATTCTTCTTTTTATTCTTATTCTTCTTATTTTTTTATTCTCCTTATTATTCTTATTCTTCTTATTCTTCTTATTCTTCTTATTCCTCTTATTCTTTTGATTCTTCTTATTCTTTTTATTCTTATTATTCTTCTTATTCTTCTTATTCTCCTTATTCTCCTTATTCTCCATATTCTTATTATTCTTCATATTCTTCTTATTTTTTTTATTCTTTATTATTATTATTATTATTATTATTATTATTCTTCTTCTTCTTTTTATTCTTTTTTGTTTTTGAATGTTTGTTTTATTATTATAATAACCCTCTCTTTCAGTGGAGGAATTACATGGTTACAATCTATATACTACCATTTACCCTCTTACACCCCTTACCTAAAATCAAAAAATAAATTTAGCATATACCATAGATGCCTTTCCTATGCAGCTCCCTATTATGGCTTAAGTTTTTTTTATTCCTTTCTACTGAAATTTCTTTATGCCATTTTCCGCATATCAATCCTGCTTGTGGTCCAACTTGTGCAAGCCTTTTTTTCTTGATGATGACCTCCACTATCACCATCTCTGCCCCTTTGCTCCTATTTACCTGGTGGCTTCAGCGACTTATTATGTCCCAATTCAAACTTCTTACTAACCAAGGCACTTTACAAAGACTTACCCTTTAATTCCATTTATAGACTTTAAGTTCCCGACTCTACACTAACCCTGCATCTAACAATTATAGTCATTTCCTTTATCATATTCAATACAAACACCTTACAAGACTGACTACATCACATCTTTAGTTAAGCTGCCCTACCTCAAGCCCACACTCATAGCATAAATCCATACCGAATCTACTCCCTTTCCACCATCGGTGCTCTTTCCACCATGTCCATTTTCTTAATCTTCTTCCCCTCTCGGCTGAACCTATACCTGCCAAAGACCAACCACAAAACACACAACAAGAAGCCACCACAACACACAAGCAAAATCATATAGCACCGGTCTAGCCCGATCTTTGTAACCACCCCATAGGACCGGGAGGGCTTAGATTTATTTTATCCTGCTGCGGCCATGTTTCTGTAATCTTTTTTGTGCATGCTCCTTCTGCTATATTTGCTTGGTGGTGATCTAAAATGACCACCTTCTCTGCTCCTATGTACCTGACCTTGTTTTGGGTCTGAATTGTGTATGCCCCAATTCATACCCATAGCCTTCTGCTTGTAGTCAAGCACCTCACTTGGGTATCTGACTACTTTCAAAAACTCTCCTAGCTTTACATTAAGCTACACCTATCCCTCCTTGACCCTTTTATTACAAACCCTTCCCATTAAAATTCAGACCCCTAACATCCCATTGCAAATCAGACTCTTCCATAGTTTATATTACATCACAGACATTTAATATGACCTCAGTCCTACACTCAACCACAAGCTTTCTTCCCAAGTCTATTGTCTTGTTTCCTTACTTCATCACTTTCACCCTGGGCGCTCCTTCCCCCATGCCCTACTTCTGCATTCTATTCCTATCTAGCATGAAACTGGACCTACTAAAATGAACAAAAGAAAACCACAGAACACACAAGCAAAAATATATAGCCTCTAATTTCTTTATAACCACCCCACATGACTGGAAAGACTCTTAATATTTTACAAGCCTTTACTACTCTATTTTATATCCTATTCTTTTTTTCTCTGATTTCATATCCTATTCACCTTTTTGAGAATCATCCTTTAATTTTTAATAGATCGCATTGGGCCTCGACCTTTGAGATATCTATAAATGTTACAACAACAACAACAACAAAATATATTATTATCTCATCCCCAATATCCTCTACTTTTTTTAAAAAAAAAGGAGTTTATTAATATTAACCCTCTCTTTTGGCGGAGGAATACCATTTTTACAAACTAAAATCTACCCATTCCCCACTTACAACCTTGACCCTTATCATTAAAAATTAAAAAAGATCTAAAATTACTAAATCTCTATTCTTGAGAATAATTTGCAATGGATGCACTTTTTTGAGATTAGCTATAAATTTCTTGTATATAGCTATAACCCTTCTTGATATGATCTTTGAAATCCACTTGAGCTTCTTCTACTTCGTTGGGTTTCCATAATTGCTACCCTCCTAGACTCCTGGTTTATGCTTATTCTATGTTGACATTACTGATTTCCTGCAAAACGAAGCAACATATCTACACTCTCATTCATTCATCTTGTTTACCTAATGGCTGCTCTTCTTCTTGCCTTTAAAGTTATCCTTTACTCTTTTAACCTCTTTCGTTCCAGCTTGATAAAGCTAGCAAATTACTCCAAGTGATTTTTCTGCACTTTATCTTATCTCCATTTCCACTTACATCTATGCCCCTTTAGAGCTTCATAAACTGAGTCCTTCAGCTTTAGAGAGTGCCGGACCAGCCTCCTAGTCTAGGCACTTACAAACCCAATAAATCTATAAAATACCATAAATTAACACATGACTTTCACAACATTCACACATAGCCACTTAACCTAAACATTAAAACCATAACCAAACCATGACTAGGACTCCAACAATTCCAGCAGCTGCTGGATTTACTAGATGCATATACGAGGGACTTCGCTGCTAAGAAAAAAGAAATAACAGAAATATATTCTAACAACCGATATCTTACCTTACCCTATTCCTTTAGCCTCCATAATGATCTTACATGTTTACCATTTTTCTTTTTTTCTTTTTTTATTCACCTCAGTTTCTGTTAATCCCCTTCAGGACCAGGGAGATTTTAATATATGAGTCTCTTATCACTTTGAACAGCAGGGAGTCTTTCCTCTCCATTGGTTATATTTGTCTCAGCAGCGGGAGTACTCCTGACAGCAATCGGGGGCAGCAACAGACAGCAACTATCTCTCCTTTCCCCTGTGCATCTGGCTCAAATCTTCACGAGATTCCGGCCTTCCTCCTTCGTCGTGTATTCGCTGATGATCATAGAACAAACCAAAGAGAAAACAAAGAAACAACAACCGTGCCTACCAGAACTTTACACCCTACTACCATTATTCTTGATTAAACTAATACAACATAAGTCAATTATTAACGATTACTCCCCTTTCACATACTGCAAGGAAAGGACAGAATATATATTAACCTGTGAAGAAAATCAAAATACAACCTTTATGCAGAGATTATCGACTTCTGCCAAAATGCGGAATTAGAAGATTAAATATGCAGAAATTCTAAATTACATACTTATTATTTTAACAACCGTTCAGTATAGCTAGATACCATTCTGCCAAAATGCAGAATTAATATATACTACCATGGGATCTCCTTCATATATATCCATTTAGCTCCATCTGTCATATCTTCATGGTCTGTTTATTTGTTCTTATATAAGGAAAACCCATTTTATCTAGACATGCTATTCCCTTTAGTTTATTTGGCATGAATTTCTCTTTATAATCTATATTTCCTCTGATGGTGCCTATTTTAGATAGACAATCCGCTAGATTATTGGCTTCTATATATATATGTATTATTGAGGCCTTCAGTTCTTCCAGAAGATTAAAAATAACTTCTAGATCCTCTTCATACCTCCATAATATTTTGTTATTTATTATTGTATCAACTAGTAATTTTGAGTCTACCTGAACTACAATGTTTTTAAAATTTAGCTGCTTACATATCTCTAACCCTGATTTTAATGCTCTAATTTCTGATTCTAACGCCGAGGATGCCCTACTAGCTCTGGTAAATGCTCTCTGTACTGTCACTGTATGATCTCTTATTACTCCGCCTCCTCCTGCTATTCCAGTGTCCCTGCTAAAACTCCCATCCGTATTAAGTGAAAGTTTACCAACCGGCAGAGCATTCCACTGTATACATTTAGCCCATTGCTGTTTTATCACTTTGTATGTGAGATCCCATTCATTCTCAAGCTTCTTTTCTTGTTCCAAATCCTGTATTACTATCGGTTTTATTATTGTTATATTATATATTTCCTTTTTAATATCTTTTATAATTTCTGTTAAGTTCATCCTTATATTTTCATATTTACTTTTATTTCTAGATTTCCAAATGCACTAGATAATTAGATGCGGCAGTTTCTGACTAAGCCATTTCCTGGCTAGGCTTTTCATGTTTACTTTTCCCCATTTTTTAACTTTATCTATTAATCCATCTTCTATTTTACATATTCTTTTTTATCCTTCCATCTTTCTCCATATTTCTGCTGCAATGGGACCATTCGAGAGCAAGTGATCAGTTGTTTCAACCGCTTGAATACAGCATTCGCATCTTGAGGCCATGTTAATCCCTTTCTTTTGTACATTTCTATCTACCGGTATGGCGTTCAATAATGCCTTCCATGTAAAGGAGCGCATTTTTTGTGGGACATTTTCTTGCCATACCCATTTAAATAGAGTTTGTACCGGTTTTTTCTTTCTAACCAAATCTTTTGCCGATTTGAGAGAAAAGTTTCCTTGTGGTGTTAACATCCATTTCGAACCACTCTTTTTTAGTATAGAGTGTGAGTCTACTATCTCTTTTTGTTTTTCCATTGACTTCCAACTGTTCGAAGCTTTCTTGGAAGTCTTATTTTTATTATCTAAATATTTTACCCTCATATATTTAGCCCATAGATTATCACTTTCTTTAAGACTCCACCAGCTTTTACAGTCCCAGGCAGCTGCCGAGTCCTGAAGGCTCATAAGACCTAAGCCTACTTCCTCTTTCGGGTAACAGATACTTTTCCAGTCCTTCCAGTGTAGTTTATTTCTGCCTTGTTTTTTACCCCATAAGAAGTTTGCCATTTCTGATTCGAGTTTTTTAATAAATTTTTTTGGGGGATGTATCACTGATAAAATGTGTGTGAATGTGCCTTGTAATACATGTGAAAGCAGCGTAATTCTCCCCCCAAATCCAAGGAGCTCTTTTTTTCATCCTGCTATTTTCTTTCTTAATTTGTCTGGAAGGTAAGTTAGATATTCTTCCTTCAACCTCCCCTCATATATCGGACAACCTAAATACATTAATGCCCCTTTAATTTCCGCGAAACCTGTGATATTTTTTATTTTATCTACTAACTTTGGTTTTCCATTTTTTGCAAGCATAAACTGACATTTATTTTTATTAACCATTTGTCCTGTTTCTTTTTCAAAGATTTGCAGAAGATCCATAAGATTCATTAAAGACTTTGTGCTAGCATTAGTAAATATTATAAAGTCATCTACGTAGGCTAAACAACCTATTCTGGGTGTATTCCTTGGTTGTCTGAATGACATTATTTTACCTTCGGATATTTTCTTATTCAAGTTTCGTATTAATAGTTCTATATATATATATATATCAAAAAGAAGGGGGGATAACGGATCCCCTTGCCTTAGACTTTTATTTGGTTTAAATTCATCACTTAACTTACCATTTACCAGGACTCTTACCCAGGTGCTTGAAATACATCTATAAATTAGATCTATGGTCAGCTCAGAGAAGCCGAAACTTCTTAACACAAAGCAAAGGGTATCCTATTCCACTCTATCGAAGGCTTTCGATAGATCTAGTTTGACCACTAAGTTTTTACCTCTAGCTTTACCACCTATTTCTTTCATCATTTCTGATGCAAGTTTTATATTATCAATCATTAATATATTTTTAACAAATCTAGTTTGTTCCTGAGATATTATAGTAGGTAAAATTAAGCTTAGCCTGTTTTGTAGTATTTTGGCCAATATTTTATACATAGCATTACATAAACTTATTGGTCTATAATCCTCACATTTTTGTGATGATTCTTTTTTAGGAATTAGTACTATATAAGATTTTGCCCATGATTTTGGGATTTCCTCCCCTACAAAAAAACTTGCAATTGCAGGGACTAGCTCAGTTTTAATCGTGTTCCAGTTTACCTGATAAAAATAATTGTTCCAACCATCAGGTCCTGCAGCACTATCTTTATCCAGGCTAAAGACAGCTTCTTTAACTTCTGGTTCTTCTGGGATCGATTCCATTAATTAATTTTGGGCTTCCGTAATGGTCATTCTAATCTCCTGCATTAGAGAATTATCTGTCATACTTGACTGACTACATAGTTGATTTTCAAAGAAATTTTTAAAGAGAGCACCTATTTCCTTTTCCTCTTCTACCCATTTCCCTTCTTTATTTATTAGACCTTTAATTTTATTTTTTTGAGATTTTATTTTAGACATATTATAAAAGAATTTAGTATTGCGATCCCCATCCTTTAATCATTTTATTTTTGCTCGTTGTTTCCAATAAATTTCTTCCATGTGTAATTTCAATCTCAATTCTCCTTTAACCTTGCTCAATTCTATCCGAGTTTCATTGTTATTCGTGGAGTCAAAATCGTCCTCCAGCTTGGCTACTTTTTCCTCTAAGTTTTTTAGCTCCTGAATTAATTTTCCAAAAACCTCTTTATTCCTTCTTTTTAAACAAGCTTTTAGCCTCAGAAGTTTAATTGATAGAACTAGCATCAGTTTTCCCTCTGCTGGTTCTTTCTAGGACTCTCTGACGAGTCCTGCAAAGCTCGCATACTTTACCCACATATTTTGAAATTTAAAATTAGATGTGCTACCCTGGTTACTATGAATCGTGATAAGCAGGGGGCTATGGTCAGAGCAAGTTCTATTTAGGTGTCTAAGCCCCGTAATCCCTTGTGAGGTGACCCACTCTATGTTACACATAATCTTATCCAGTCGGGCCCAGATAACTCCTCTTTTTTTCCAATTATTGCACCAGGTATATCTTGAGCCGGTGAAATCAATTTCCATTAGATTTGTAATGGCTATTGTATCATTAAATTGTTTTATGACTACCTTATCAGGCGGTTTTCCTCCCTTAATTTCTTGAGGGTGTCTTATTATGTTAAAGTCACCCCCTATAAACCAAGTTAAATTTCTACTTGCTATATCTTTCATTTCTTCCCATAAGTCCAACCTAGATTGTTTGTCATTTTTTGCATAAACTGCTGAGATTATTTGATTTGTGTTCTTATCTAATTTGAAATGTACTATTTGTTCAGTATCTTTTATTATTTCAATTTGTAATTTACTATGCCATAAAATCTATAGTTTACTATTTAGATTAGCATACGCCTTATTAAATCCTAAAATTTCTCTATATTTATTTAGTTGATCTTGCAGAACCATTGGTTCTGCAATAATCAATAGTGAGATTTTGTGTTCTTTAATTAAAAGTCTTAACCTATTTATCGTGGGGCTATTAGCTATCCCCCTAACATTCCAATATAGGCATCTATCCATTAAAAACTAATTTGGCTTGAGCTCGAGTTGTGCGCTTAGATTCATAAAAGCTATTAGCATATTTTTTTGTGTTTCTTACTGTTTTAGGAGTGTGAGGAATTTCATACCTAATCTCCTTGTATTTTACCTGCTTTCAAAGCGCCATGGCCATTTGCTTTAGGGCCTCCATGGATTGGGTTCTCGAAAGATTCCCCCAATCTTCATTATAAATATATATATCATCCTTTACTTTCCCCTCAGGCTCTTCTTGAGATTCTTCACTCTTATGAATTGATGGGCAACTAAAAATTACCGAATCTTCTTCAGGAAAATCCAGAAGATCCTCGTCTATCCACGCATCATCTTCAAGACTTTCTTTCAATACAATTCTTGTTTTAGATGCTTTTTTTATATTTTCTCTTGTGTTTTACCTCCTCCTATCCTTTATTTAAGCTAACCTCATTCTCTATCCCCACATTCTGCTCTTTCGAGATTCCTTCATCTTGTGTAATGTTTGAATAATCTGGAGGGATGCTTGAAATTATTCCTTTATTCAGATCTCCCTTCGGCTGGATATTTAGAACCGAAGCCTCCTCTTTCCTTACCCATTGCATCTCCTTCCTACCTCCTCCCTCATTCTGCTGCCCATCTTCTTTTCCCACCTTGCACGATAAAATATCATGCCCGAGCCTTTTACACTTTGCACAGTAGGAATGGAAGCTTTCGGGGACGATAGTTTGCCAATACCCCTCGGCCTGTTCCCCTTCCCCACTACCTATCCATACTTTATCAGGCGGTTTAGTTAAGAGGTTTAGCTCGACGCTTACACTTGCTTTATTCGGCCTAGACATGGTTCTTGTGGCTTCATCTCTTAACATGGGCTTACCCAAGCATGATAAAATTGCATAGAGAGAGGATTCAGAGAAGAGATGAAGTGGCAAATAAGGCAATGTAAACCATACCGGAGCTATAGGCGGCTCTTCAAGAGGAGTAAACTCCTTTGCCCACTCCAGTATACGCATGGGGAAGCCATCAACTTGCCATAATCCGCGCTGCCATAGGCGATATTGATCTTCTAGTAGAGAGCATTGGAGCACGACATGCTTGGCATCGAAATCAGCAAATTTCTCCTTCCCCTTGAGCTTTAAATTGTCAATGAATTTCTGAACTCCAATCGCACGAGGCCTACCGTGAGAGAACTTACCAACGAGCGTGTATTCGAATGGCTCTAAGAGCCTACGAGATTCCTCAGCTGAGAAGATGATGGCCGGGAGCCCGTTTTTGTTCCCTTGGATACGTTAAATCGGCACGGTTCCCTTTACCATCGAAGCAAACGACTTATTTAAACAAAAGTCAGATTTTTCCATACTCATCTTGTTTTGGACTAGGTTTGAACAGTAGTGGAGTCACAATCTGAATCCCAGAGCAGTTTGCACAGAAGTTCCCACAACTGTTGACCGAACCGTTTACTCCAGAAAACTAATATTTCTGGAGGAACCAAGGCTTAATAACACAGGAAATCCCAGAAGACTTAATAACCGTTTACTCCAGAAAACTGATATTTGCACAGAAATCACAAAAAACTTAATAACACAGGAAAAAAATGCGAGAGGAACCAAGGCTTCCGGCTTCTACTAGCTTAATATTTCTTATCCGTGTTGTTGTTCCTGCTCGCCCGTATTACTTCATGCCCATTTTAGTTTACCTTTTGATAAATATTCTTAATTTCGCGAGAGAATCAACGAACACTTCGTCGCGTAGAAACTAGCAATTACTGATAATAACGCTTTACAAATTTAACATACCATAGCAGTTCACTAAGCAATTTACGCGATATTTCACTAAACAATCCACATTAATAGTTTATCCAAGATATTCGCACGATGAAATTATTATAGAAAACACGAGAGAAGTTAAATCAAACAGCAATATACGAAGCAATTCACATAACAGTTAATTTAAGGTAAATCGCGAGAGAGAAATCTAGAGGAAACCGCAGGAGATTTTTCGCCGAGTTATCGCCGAGTTTTCGTCCAGCAAGGGTTTTCGCCGAGAGCATTTTCCCCAATATCCTCTACCTATCTTAATGTTTTTGAATTCTAATATAAGGGAATTATATTCTATCTAATATAATTAAACCTTTATATTTATTTGTGATATTATCCCCATCAAACTCATGTAATCCCTTTTTCATTCCATCATTAGCTAATTTGTCTATGAGGGCATTAGCTTCCCTCCAAGAGTGTGGTATTACACCTTTTAGTTCTAATAATAGATTTTTAATTATACAGATATGAACATCAAACTTCCACATCTATAGCTTATTATAATTATTCTTCTTCATAAAACTTCATTTTTATTCTTCTTATTCTTCTTTTTATTCTTATTCTTTTTAACCTTATTATTCTTCTAATTCTTCTAAATCTTCTAATTCTTCTTATTCAACTTAATATAATTTTTTTTTCTTATTCTTCTTATTCTTTTTAATTTTCTTATTCTTATTATTCATCTTATTCTTAATCTTCTTCTAATTCTTCATATTTTTATTTTTTTTCTTATTATTCTTATTCTTTTTATTTTTTTTTCTTATTATTCTACTTATTCTTATTATTCTTATTATTCTAAATTTTATTTTTATTCTTCTTATTTTTCTTTTTCTTCTTATTCTTCTTATTCTTCATTTTATTATTATTCTTCTTATTCTTCATTTTATTCTTATTCTTCTTATTTTTCTGATTCTTTTTATTCATCTTATTCTTTTTATTTTTCTTAATCTTTTTATTCTGCTTATTCATCTTATTCTTATTATTCTTCTTAATCTTTTTATTCTACTTATTCTTCTTATTCTTCTTATTATTCTTATTATTCTTATTCTTCTTATCCTTCTTATTCTTCTTATTATTTTTATTCTTCTTATTTTTCTTATTCTTAATATTTTTCTTATTCTTCCTATTCTTCTTATTCATTTTATTTTTCTTTTAATTCTTCTAATTCTTAATATTATTATTATTATTATTCTTCTAATTCTTATAATTTTTCTTATTCTTCTTTTTTTATTATTCTTATTAATCTTATTCTTCTTATTATTCTGATTCTTATTAATATTCTTATTTTTCTTTTTCTTCTTATTCTTCTTATTCTTCTTATTCTTCTTATTCTTATTATTCTTATTATTCTACTTATTCTTCTAATTCAATGATTGTTCTTATTCTTCTTATTCATCTTATTCTTCTTATTATACTTAGTCTTCTTATTCTTATTATACATATTATTCTTATTATTCTTGTTATTCTTCTAATTCTTCTTATTATACTTATTCTAATTATTATTTTTATTCTTATTCTACTAATTCTTCTTATTCTTCTTTAATTTCAAATCCTTCTTATTCTTGTTATTTTTTTTATTTTTCTCAATCTTCTTATTCTTCTTATTATTCTTACTCTTCTTTTCTTCTTATTCTATTTATTCGTTTAATCTTATAACCCTTATTATTTTTCTTTATATTCTTATTCATTTTATTATAGTTATTCTTCTAAGTCTTCTTATTCTTCTTATTCTAATTATTTTTCTTATTCTTATTATTCTTTTTATTCTCTTTATTCTTCTTATTCTTCTTATTCTTCATATTCTAGTTATTCTAATTATTTTTCTTATTTTTCTTATTATTTTTTTTCTTATTTTCTACATATTCTTATTCTTATTATTCTTATTATTTATCTTATTCTTCTTATTCTTCTGATTCTTCATATTATTCTTATTCTTGTTATTCTTTTTATTCTTCTTAATCTTATTATTCTTCTTATTCTTCTTATTTTTCTTATTCTTTTTATTCTTCTTATTCTTCATAATCTTTTCATTATTCTTATTGTAGTCATTCTTCATATTCTTCTTATTCTTCTTTTTATTCTTATTCTTCTTATTCTTCTTATTCTTCTTATTCTTCTTATTTTTCTTATTTTTTTTATTCTTATTATTCTTTTAATAATTCTTATTCTTATTATTCTACTTTTTCTTATTATTCTTTTTTTCTTCTTATTCTACTTATTATTTTTATTCATCTTATTCATCTTATTCTACTTATTATACTTATTCTTCTTATTCTACTTATTTTACTTATTATTATTATTATTATTCTTATTCTTCTAATTCTTCTTATTTTTCATATTTTCTTATTCTTATTTTTTTTTCTAATTCAACTCATTCTTTGGATACTTTTTATTCTTCTTATTCTTTTTATTCTCCTTATTCTTCTTATTCTTCTTATTCTCATTATTCTTTTTTTTTCTTATTATTATTATTATTATTCTTTATTTTCTTCTTATTCTTCTTATTCTTCTTATTCTACTTATTCTTATTATTTTTCTTATTATTCTATTTGTTTTTTTCTTTATTATTTTTTAATTTTTTTTATTCTTATTCTTCTTATTCTTCTTATTCTTCTTATTCTTCTTATTCTTCTTATTCTTCTTATTCTTCTTATTCTTCTTATTATTCTTATTATTCTTATTATTCTTATTATTCGTATTCTTGTTATTCTTTTTTTTCTTTTGATTCTTTTACTCTTCTTATTCTTTTTAATCTTATTATTCTTCTTATTCTTTATATTCTTCTTATTCTTCTTAATCTTTTCATTCTTCTTATTATTGTTATTCTTCATTTTCTTCATATTCTTCATATTCTTCATATTCTTCATATTCTTTATATTCTTCATATTCTTCTTATTTTTATTATTATTCTCATTCTTCTTATTCTTTTCATTCTTCTCATTCTTTTTATTCTTTTTTTAAAGTTTGTTTTATTAATTAAAAAGCCCTCTTTTTTGGTAGGTGAATACCCTTGTCACAAGCAAGATTTTACCCATTTCTCTTTTACACCCTTGGCCAAATTAAAATAAACAATCTATAAATTAACCTTCACCTATGTTACCTAAATACAATTTCATATTTACACTTTCTATAAAATCTTCTTATACTTTCTTATTGTATTTTCTTTAGACAATCTACTTGAATTTTCTTAAGTTTATAATTGAGTCTCTTTTCCTTGATCAACCTTTGTGCTTGGCTACTATCTTGATATGTTCCTATTTATGTCCACTTGTACAGCTTTAATTTCCTTTCTCACCTTTGTCTACCTCTCATTTCCTACTTTCTGTTTCATTCTGCCTTCATTTTTGTTTGTTACATCTAATTTTATAGAGTTTTATCCCTCATGTTCTTGACTTAACCCTGTTAGCACAAAGAACAAACAAGGGCACAATACTCTTATTTCTGTTGGCACCATTCCACTTACATGTTTCTAACCTTGTAGGATGTAAGATTTCCTGCATTCTAATAAACAAAACAACAAAACAATACAATTATCCATTCTTTTCTCGTCATTCTCTTTAGTCACATTTATTAAACTGCTATCCACACCTTATTGCATTCAAATCCCTATAAACAATGATCGCATCTCTATGACATTTGTTAGCATCCTGATCTTAACCAATATAAAATTATAATACTTTCAGAAAAATGACTAATATTTTCTATTGTTAGCATCCCTATAAAGATAAATATCACTACTTTTTATTCATCACAAGTACATAATTAGAATAGTCTTTGCAATTTCTAAGCTTCCACAACTTGCCTTTCACCTCCTTTACTGCTGACCATTGCTTCTTCCTTTTGGACCTCCCTATTTTAGTGTGCTTCTAGAAAACCCAGAAGACCCACTACCCCTACCTCCTCCCTTCTCTTCTATCCTTTAGCATTACCTAAAACTACATCTGATGAACCCTTGCCCTCTTCCATTCCTACCCCCTCTTGCCTCCTAATATAAAATTATAATACTTTCAGAAAAATGACTAATATTTTCTATTGTTAGCATCCCTATAAAGATAAATATCACTACTTTTTATTCATCACAAGTACATAATTAGAATAGTCTTTGCAATTTCTAAGCTTCCACAACTTGCCTTTCACCTCCTTTACTGCTGACCATTGCTTCTTCCTTTTGGACCTCCCTATTTTAGTGTGCTTCTAGAAAACCCAGAAGACCCACTACCCCTACCTCCTCCCTTCTCTTCTATCCTTTAGCATTACCTAAAACTACATCTGATGAACCCTTGCCCTCTTCCATTCCTACCCCCTCTTGCCTCCTAATCCATTGCTTCTTTTCTATTACCCTTTCTCTACCCTTGCACCCCCTCTTCCTGCACTTTTCTTCAAGCCCAAGCCTACACTCCCCCTTATCATGCCCTAACCTGTTGCATACACTACAGTAAGAGGATAAATTTTTGGGCATGATAGATTGCCAGAAGCTTAGACTCTGGTCTCCCTCCCCGTTGCCTATCTAGATTCTTGTAGGTGATTTTGTAAGGAAGTTACACCCTACACATACCTAAGCCTTACTCAGCCTAGTCATAGTTATTGTCGCCTCATCTGACATCATAAGAATGCCCAAGATGAAGTAATAGAGTGAAGATAATGCATGTTATAAAAAAATATAGGGAGGTTTGGGAAAGAGAACCATACCAGAGCGATGAGGACCTCCTCAGGTGGATTGATGTTTTTCGTCCATTTCAGTATGTGCATAGGGTAACCATTAACATGCCATTTCCCCCTTAACAAAATACGGTGATAATCCTTCTCCATTGTGCATTATAAGAAAATATGTTTGGTGTCTAAGTCGGCAAACTTAACCCTTCCTTTGAGCTTAAGTGAGGTAATAAATGTCTGTATCTCATTCTCGCAAGGTCTGCCATGGGAGATCTTCTCTATTAACAAGAACTCGAAGACCTTTGTAAGATTCAGTAGCTCTTGGTATGGGAAATAAATCGTGAAATTTCGATTTTTTTCCTACTCTTTGGAGGAGATGGCATAGGTTCCATAAAAATTGAGGCAAAGGACTTCTTAATTGATAGGAAGTCTCTTTGCTCGATTTTGAGTTTGGTATCGGCATGAATTGAGCAGGAATGGAGATTTCACTCTCTAGAAATTGAAGTTTTCTCCCTCTATAATTGAGAACATTATTGAAATGAAGAATATGAGATGAGTTTTCTCTTATTATTCTTATTAGTCTTTTTTTTTCTTATTCTTCTTATTCTTCATATTATTCTTATTCTTTATTTTGTTCTAATTATTCTTATTCTTTTTATTCTTTTTATTTTTCTTATTTTTTTTATACTTCTTATTCTAATTATTCTTCTTATTCTTCTTATTCTTCTTATTCTTTTTATTCTTCTTTTTTTTTATATTTCTTATTCTTCTTATTCTTCTAAATCGTGTAATTCTTCTTATTTATCTTATTCTTATTATCTTCATATTATTATTATTATTATTCTTTTAATACTTCAAATTTAATTTTATTCTACTAATTATTCTTATTCTTCTTATTCTTCATATTCTTCTTATTCATCTTATTTTTATTATTTTACTTGTTCTTATTTTTCTTATTCTTCTTATTCTTTTTATTATTATTATTCTTCTACTTCTTATTCTTCTTCTTATTCTTATACTTATTATTATTATTATTATTATTATTCTTCTTCTTCTTCTTTTTATTATTATTATTATTCTTAATCTTCTAATTCTTCTTATTATTTTATTTTTTCTTCTTCTTTTTCTTTATACTCTTCTTATTCTTCCTATTCTTTTTATTCTTCATATTCTTGTTATTCTACATTTTCTTCTTATTCAGTCTTCTTATTCTTCTTATTCTTCTTATTTTTTTTATACGTTTTCTTCTTATTCTACTTATTCTTCTTATTCTTATTCTTCTTAATGTTATTATTCTTATTATTATTCTTATTATTCTTATTCAACTTATTTTTATTATTCTTTTTTTTCTTCATATTCTTCTATTTCTTCTAATTCTTTTTATTCTTCATATTCTTGTAATTCTTCTAATTCATCATATTCTTCATATTCTTCATATTCTTCATATTCTTTTTATTCTCTTTATTCTTCTTATTATTTTTATTATTGTTACTCTTCTTATTCTTCTTCTTCTTCTTGTAATTTTTCTTATTCTTATTATTCTTCATATTTTGCTTATTCTTCTTATTATTCTTATTGTTCTTATTATTCTTTTTTTAAAAGGTTGTTTTATTAATATTATCACCCTCTCTTTTGGCGGAGGAATACCGTTTTTACAAACTACTTCTACCCTTATCCCTTTTACACCCACTTTCAACCTAATCTAAAAATAAAAATTTTGAGTTAATGTAATATCCTTCTATCTTTTGCCTATTAGGCTTGCTTGATATCCTTTTGTATCTTTTAAAATCATGTATTCTGCCAAGGCCCTATGTTTAAGTCCTTCTCTTTCCATGCTTTAGTCTTTATAATTGCACCCATCCTATGCTTTATTTCTGAGTGAGGAAATGCTCTTCTTGTGCCTTATGCACCGTGAGGATTGCTTTCGTTGCATTCTTCAAGGACTCATCCATCTCCATTCTTCCAATAGCTGTAATCGACTCTAGACCGACTCACATGACTTCTTACAGACTCAACTTACATATCTATATACAGACTCAAGACCAATCCCTTACATCATACGCAGCCACCAATTGTATCTTGGTAAACTCAAAACAGACTCAGGACAGATACAAAATAATAGGCTCAGGACAAATACAAAAAACAGACACAGCCTTTATCGAAACAAATCCAACACAGCCAGCTGTTTCTAGCCGTTTCCATGCCTCTCTAATCTTGTCCAGCCTATCTCTTTTCACTTAGCCTGAGCTGAAATCAACAGCCTAATAGCAACTTAAACAATAAATTTAAAATCTTACATGACCCCTCTAGACCAGGGTCATATTCCATACATTTTGTTAATCAGTATTTAATACTTCTTACTCTTTTTAATTCTTTCATTTTCAAGCTTTAACCTGAAAATTAAACTAGAAAACACAACCAAACCATATATAGATTTACATGATCTTTCCTTTTTCGGTTTCCCTCCGGACCAGGAAACCGTATTGCACTTCTCTTATCTCCCTGTTAACTACAAAACAGTACATTAGAAAACAATTTCAGCCCTTTACAGGGCATAAATAAGTACTTTTTTCCCTTCCTTCTTTTTTTTTTAAATTAACTCATAATTTTTGGATTCTAATATACGGAAATGCAGTTTTATCTAATTTTATCATGCCCATGTATTTATCTGGTATATCCTCCCCTCTAAATTCTTGGGTCCCTTTTTTCATTCATTCCTCAGCTAATCTGTCTGCAATTGCATTAGCTTCCCTATAAATATGTTTTATTTCTCCCTTTATTTCTTTTAGAATATTTTTAATATTTTCAATGTCTTCTTCAAATTTCCATAAATATATTTTTCCATGCACTAGATCTGCTAATATTTTTGAATCCACTTGCACTTGAATCCTTAGATAATTATTTGCTTTACAAATTTGCAAGCCCTTTTTTAGAGCTATAATTTCTGCATGCAAAGCAGAAGATGCTATAGCCCTTGATGTGAATGCTGTTAGTACGTTTCCCTCCGTGTTTCTTATTAACCTTCCTCCACCAGCTTCTCCCATTTCTCTCTTAAAGCTCCCATCATTATTTAGTGTTAGACTGCCCTGCACAGGGTTATTCCAATTGACAATTTTAATAATTGGCATTTTTCTTACTATTGTTGCAAGATGCCTTTCCTTCATTCTTTCTTCATTTATTTCCCTGTTTTTCACTTTTATTGGGCTGCAAGCAATGATGAATGTAGTTTCTTTTTTGATTTCTTCCAGAATATCATTATGTTCTATTTTTACATTATCAAATCTACTTCTATTTCTAGCCTTCCATATGCACCAAAGTGCTATATGTGGAAAATAGCTTCTCATCCATTTTAAAATAATATTTTTTGTTTGATTTTTTGACCAGTTTTCTAATCTATTTTTTAATGTAGCTGTGCTTCCTTCAATATCTGCTTCAATTTCTAATTTATTCCATACTTTTGCTGCTATTTTACTTTTAGAGAATAGGTGATCTGAGCTTTCTATATCTTGATGGCAACATTCACATCTGGATGCTAGTTCTATTCCTTTCTTTTGAATGTTCACATCTACCGGGACAAAATTTGACATAATTTTCCACCAAAAAACATTTATTTTTTGTGGCAAATCCTTTTTCCAAGATACGTCTGATTGTAAGCGTCTTCTGCTTAGTACTAGCTCTTTAGCACTTTTTAATGTGAAGTTTTCGTTTGGGTTTAATGTCCATTTCAACCCACTTTTCATTAATATTATGTGTTTTTCTATAATGTTCTGCTATTCACACATCAATTTCCAGCTTTTAGATGCTTTTTCATATTTTAAATGCATTATTTCCTAACCCATATTTAGCTTTCACGAATGCCGCCCAGATATTTTTGTCTTTTTTAACTCCCCACCTATTCTTGCATGCCCACGCTTTGGCTATATCTTTTAGGCTGACAAAGCCTAAACCTCCATCCTCTTTTGGGTAGCATAAATCTCTCCATCTTTTCCAGTGCAGCTTATTTTTCCATTCCCTTTTTCCTCATAGAAAATTAGCCATTTCTCTTTCTAATTTATTTATTATTATATTTGGAGGTTGTGCCGTCATTAAGATATGCATTAAAGAACTATGCAGCACATGAGTGATTAAAGTGATTCTTCCTGCCATACTTAATAGGTCTTCTTTCCAACCGGCAATTTTTTGCCTAATCTTATCCAATAAAAATGCAAAGTATTCCTCCTTTACTGTTCCTTCATAAATTGGGCATCCCAGATACATTAATGCTCCTTTACACTGCACAAAACCTGTAACCTTTTTAATCTTATGAGCAATGTTTTCTGGGGTTTTAGCTGCTATCACAAATTGACATTTGTTCTTATTCAGCTTTTGTCCTGTTTCCTCTTCTAGTGTTTGTATAAGCTCCATCAGATTTTCCATTGATCTACTACTGGCATTTGTAAATATGATCGCATCGTCTGCATATGCCAAGCAGCATATTAATGGCGTGTCTTTGGGCTGTTTATATGCTAAAATGCTGCCATTTCTGACCTTCTCCTTTAAGCTTACCATGAAGAGTTCTAAATAAATATTGAACAAAGAGGGAGACAGCGGGTCCCCCTGCCTGAGACCTCTGGTTGGTTTAAATTCTTCCCCTGCTTGGCCGTTTATAAGGATTTTTACCCAGACACTCGATATACATCTATATATAATATCTATCCAAAATTCCGAAAACCCCATTCTTCTCATTATATAACATAATGTATTCCATTCCACCCTATCAAATACTTTAGCTAAATCCAGTTTCATGATTACATTGTGACCTCTCACCTTAGCCCCGATATCTCTTATCATTTCCGATGTTAAATTAATGTTTTCCATCATCAACCTATTTTTGACAAACCCTACTTGTTCAGGGTCAATTATATTAGGTAAAATCTTGCTCAATCTTTTCTGTAGTAATTTAGCTAAAACTTTATATATGGTATTACATAAGCTGATTGGTCTGTAATCTTCTCCATTTCGTGGGGTTGTCTTTTTAGAAATCAAAACTATATATGAACTGGACCATGTTTTTGGGATTTCCGCACCCGCGAATATCCAGTTAATAGCTGCTAATACTTCTTTTTTGATTATATTCCAGCTTCGTTGGAAGAATTTATTGTTCCAACCGTCTGGACATACTGCGCTATCTTTATTTGCATTAAATATTGCGTCCTTCACTTCTTCTTCCATAGGGAATTCTGCTAAAATTTCATTGTCTTCTTGCGTAACCTTTTTTTTTAATTTTCTCCATTAGTGTGAAGTTTCTATTAATATTTGGCCCACTTAGATGTCTTTTGAATAATCCTTCTAATTCAATTTTAAAATCTTCTTCCTTTTCTACCTACTCTCCGTTAGCTCTTTTAATTCCTTTTATTCCTAGTCTTTGTGATTTGATTTTTGCCATAGTATGGAAAAATTTCGTGTTTTTATCTCCATCTTTTAACCATTTCACTTTCGCTCTTTGCTTCCAGTAAATTTCTTCCATATGCATTCTTAGTTTTAATTCGGCTTTTGCTCTATTAACTTCTGTCCTGGTTATCTCATCTAGTTTATCTTCATGTTTACTCTCTGCTACTACGACTTTCTGCTCTGCCTCTTGAATTTTCATAGTTACATTACCAAACACCTCCTTGTTCCATTTGTTAAGAGCCAAACGTAGTGCTCTCAATATTTGTCCCAATATTTGCATAGGATTACCCAGTGTCGGTTTTTCCCATGCATTTTTAACTATAACCTCATAATCCTTGTGCAAGCCCCACATATTTTGGTATATGAAGGCCTTCTGCCCTCCCTTTTTCTTTTGAAGACTTATCAAGAGTGGGCTGTGATCTGAGCAAGTTCTACCTAAATGCTGGACTTTAACTTCCCCCATAACATCTAGACATTTTGCATTGACTAATACTCGATCGAGCCTTGACCAGGTCGCTTTCCTATTCTTCTAGTTATTACACCAAGTGTAGTCTGAACCTAGGTATTCTACTTCCATTAAATTTGCATTTGCAATAGCCTCATTAATTGAGACATTGCTACCGGGTCTGGTGTCCTGCCTCCCTTCTTCTCCGATGTGTTTCTAATTGTATTAAAGTCCCCTCCTATAATCCATGGGGACTTCCTAACTGCTAATTTATTCATCTCTTGCCAGAGCATTTTTCTTTTTTCTTTCATGTTACTTGCGTAAACCACTGAAATAAGAATAGTCTCTGACTGCTTACTCATTTTAAAGTTTATTATTTGATCATTTTCTGATATGATTCCAATATCTGCGGGGTTATTCCACATAATCCATAATTTGCTGCTGTGATTCGAGTAGGCCTTTTGAATGCCTATCATCATTCTATATTTCTCTATCTGATCTTTAGTTACCATAGGTTCAGCTAAAATTATTACTTTAAGTTTGTGTATTTTAATTAAATTTCTAATCCTATTTATCGTAGGACCGTTCGCTACTCCTCTTATATTCCAATATAGGCTATTCATTTTAAGTGTATTTGGCTTGCGCTCTAGTAATGCATTTCGATTCATATTTCATGTTTACATATTTTTTCATATTTCTTATGGTTTTGCTTGTACTCGGTGGGGCTTGCTCTACCTTATTTATCTTTTTTATCTTTTCTAAACTAATGTTTAATTCCATGATCTATGCTAAGGCTTTTTCTCTATCTTTTGGTTCATGTCTAAGTTTCTGTTTTTTAAGCCACAGATCATCCCTTGATGCATTAAACTACAACTTGTTTTCTTCATCAGTGTTGCTGGACAATGTCCAGCTTTTTACCTCCATTTCCTCTTCTGAAAGTAAGTCATCCTCAGCCCAATCGTTTTGCTCTATTCTTTCTAATAATTGATTTTTCCTCCTTTTAAGCTTAGGTCTTTTCCTCCATGTTCTTTCTACCCGTTCCACCTCTCTTGGTATTTTTTCTAGCCATCCTCTAATTTCCTTCATTCTATCCCTCCCCTCTACCCCCCTTCCCCTCTTCATAGCCCATTTCTCTCCTCTCCTTCCATTTCATCATTTTCTCTCTCCTCCATCGTTTCTTTCCCATTTTCGCATTCTTCCTCTGTGGCCTCCTGGTCTGGCTTCTTTCCTTCCTCTCAGCCCTCTTCTGCCTCGCCCTTCATATCGTCTTTCCTTACCCATGCCCCTACATTCTTTTTCCTCATGTCTACCAGCATACAGGCCTCCTCTACGTGGCCCATTTTAAGACAATTCGAGTAATAAAATGGCATGTTTTCTGGAACTATATCCTGCCAGAAACCATGCTCTAAATCTTTGCCTACCCATATCTTGTTCGGTAGAGACTTCTTGCAGTTAACCTTGATGAGGATTCTAGCTGCACTTGGTCTTGTCATGTAAGCTGTGGCCTCATCAATCAACCACGGTTTACCCACACATAACGCTATAGAATACAGAAAATGCTTGCTAAATAAATGTAATGGAACTTGGGCAGTGTGAAACATACCAGTGCAGTTGTAGGCTCCATAGTTGGTGAAAAATCGGGCGACCATTTGAGGATGCGCATGGGGTATCCAGCCACGCTCCATTGCCTTCTAAGCCATAACCTCAGGAAGTCATCTTCTTCCTTGAGTTGAAAAATAACGTGCTTCCCATCATATATGGCTATTTTCACAACTTGCAGTAACTTCAGTGACGCAATAATTGCATATATTTCTTCATAGGTTGGCTTTCCGTGGGAGAATTTCCCGATTAATGTAAGCTTGAATGGCTCAGCAAGCTTTTGGAACTCATCTTCAGTAAATAACACGGCAGGCGACACATCCTTTGCGTCAAAACTCGGTAACAGTAATGTGGTCCCTTTGGAAATTGAACTAAATGATTTTTTATTAAACAGATGATCTGAATCCTCCATTTTTTGTTCAAAATTGAGCTCAAATCACCCTAAAATGGCAGTTTCTCTCTCTAGAATAGAACTTTCTCTTTCTAGAAGTTGAGAGCTTCTTGCCAAAAAATTTCTTCTTCTTCTTCCGTATTGTTCTTATTCTTCTTTATCTTCTTTTTCTTCTTATTCTTCTTTATCTTCTTATTCTTAATACTCTTCTTATACTTCTTATTCTTTTTTTATTCTTATTCTTCTTATTCTCATTAATCATCTTATTCTCCTTATTCTTAATATTCTTCATATTCTTCTTATATTTCTTATTCTACCTTTTCTTCTTTCTTATTCTTTTTATTATTCTTATTCTTCTAATTCTTTTTATTCTTCTTATCCTACCAATTCTTCTTATTTTTCTTATTTTTTTTATTCTTCTTATTCTTATAATTATTTTTATTATTCATATTGTTCTTATTCTTTATATTCTTTTTATTGTTCTTATTTTTCATTTTCTTTTTATTCTTCTTTTTCTTTTTATTCTTCTTTTTCTTCTTTTTCTTATTACTCTTCATTTTGTTCTTATACTTTTTATCGTTATTATTCTTCTTAATCCTCTTATTCTTCTTATTCTTCTAATTTTTTTAATCTTCATATTCTTCATATTCTTTTAATTCTTCTCATTCATCTAATTATTGTTATCTTTCATATTCTTTTAATTCTTCTTATTCTTCTTATTCTTTTTATTATTCTTATTCTTCCAATTCTTCTAATTCTTATTATTCTTCTTATTCTTATATCCTTCTTATTTTTCTTATTTTTTTAATTATTCTTATTGTTCTTATTCTTTATATTCTTCTTATTTTCATATTCTTCATTTTTCTTTTTATTCTTTTTTTTCTACATATTCTTATTATTATTTTTATTCTTCTTATTCTTATTACTCATCTTATTGTTTTTATACTTCTTATTGTTATTATTATTCTTATTCTTCTTAATCTTTTTATTATTCTTATTCTTCTTATTCTTTTTATATTTTTTTATATTTTTTTATTTTTTTTATTCTTCTAACTCTTGTAATTCTTCTTATTCTTCTTATTCTTCTTATCTTCATATTATTATTATTATTATTATCCTTTTAATTCTTCTAATTTTTTTTTATTCTACTAATTATTCTATTTCTTCTTATTCTTCATATTATTCTTATTCATCTTATTTTTTTTATTTTACTTATTATTATTATTATTATTATTATTATTCTTCTTCTTCTTATTCTTATACTTATTATTATTATTATTATTATTCTTCATCTTCTTTTTATTCTTATTATTATTCTTAATCTTCTTATTCTTCTTATTATTTTATTTTTTTTTCTTCTTTTTCTTTCTACTCTTCTTATGCTCCATTTTCTTTTTATTTTTCTTATTCTTATTATTCTACTTATTCTTCTTTTTCAGTATTCTTATTCTTCTTATTCTTCTTATTCTTCTTATTCTTCTTATTCTTCTTATTCTTCTTATTCTTCTTATTTTTCTTATTCTATTTTTCTACGTTTTTTTCTTATTCTTCTTATTCTTCTTATTCTTATTCTTCTTATTCTTATTCTTCTTAATCATATTATTCTTCTTATTCGACTTATTTTTATTAGTCTATTTATTCTTCATATTCTTTTAATTCTTATAATTATTCTAATTCTTCTAATTCTATTTATTCTTCATATTATTGCAATTCTTCTAATTCTTCTTATTCATCATATTCTTAAAATTCTCTTTATTCTTTTTATTCTCTTTATTCTTCTTATTATTTTTATTATTGTTATTCTTCTTCTTCTTCTTCTTATTCTTCTTATTCTTTTTATTAATGTAATTCTTCTTATTCTTATTATTCTTTTTATTTTGCTGATTCTTCTTATTATTCTAATTGTTCTTATTCTTCTTTATCTTCTTTTCTTCTTATTCTTAATACTCTCCTTATACTTCTTATACTGCTTATTCTTTTTTTGTATTTTTATTCTTCTTATTCTTATTAATCATCTTTTCTCCTTATTCTTAATATTCTTCTTATTCTTCTTAAATTTCTTATTCTAATTTTTCTTCTTATTATTCTTATTCTTTTTATTATTCTTATTCTTCTAATTCTTCTAATTCAGTTTATTATTATTATTCTTTTTATTCTTCTTTTCCTACCTATCCTTCTTATTTTTCTTATTTTTTATTCGTCTAATTTTTTTTATTATTCTTATTGTTCTTATTCTTTATATTCTTATTATTCTTCTTTTTCTTCTTATTCTTTTTATTCTTCTTTTTCTTCTTTTTCTTATTACTCTTCATTTTATTCTTATACTTCTTATTGTTATTATTCTTCTTATTCTTCTTAATCTTCTTAATCTTCTTATTCTTCTTAATCTTCTTATTCTTCTTAATCTTCTTATTCTTCTTATTCTTCTGATTGTTATTATTCTTTTTATTCTTCTTATTCTTCTTAATCTTCTTTTTCTTCTTAATCTTTTTTATTCATCTTATTCTTCTTATTTTACTTTTTCTTCTTATTCTTATTACTATCCTTATTCTTCTTTTTCTTACTATTCTTATTATAATTATTATTATTCTTCTTCTTATTCTTTTTTATCTTCTTATTCTTTTTAATTTTCTTATTCTTCATATTCTTCTTTTTCTTATTATTCTCCCAATTCTTCTTTTTCTTCTTTTTCTTCTTTTTCTACTTTTTATTCTTATTATTCTTATAATTTTTATTCTTTTTATTCTTATTATTCTTATTATTCTTATTTATCTTATTCTTATTAATCTTATTAATATTATTATTTTTAATATTATTCTTGTTCTTCTTATTATTCTTATTCTTTATATTATTCTTATTCTTCTTATTCTTTTTATTCTTCTTATTCTTTTTTATTCTTCTTATTCTTCTCTTTTTTTCTAATTCTTCTTATTTTTCTAATTCTTATTATTCTCCTTTTTAATTTTAATGTTTTTATTCTTCTTATTCTTTTTCTTTTCATATTGTTTTTATTCTTATTATTCTTCTTATTTTTATTATTCTTCCTATCCTTATTAATCTTCTTATTCTTTTTGTTATTCAAATTTATCTTATTCTTCTTTTACTTCTTATTTTATTTATCCTTCTTATTCTTCTTATTATTCTTATTATTCTTATTCTTCTTATTTTTCTTTTTCTTCTTATTGTTTTTATGCTATATATTCTTCTTTTTTATTTATATTCTTCCTATTCTTCTTTTTCTTTTTTTCTTCTTATTCTTCTTATTCTTCTTATTCTTTTTATTCTTCATATTCTTCTTATTATACTTATTATTTTTAATCTTTTTATTCTTTTATTTCTTATTCTTTTTTTCATCTTATTCTTCATATTCTTTTATTCTTGTTATTTTTCAATTAGTTATTATTCTTTTTCGTATTCTTCTTATTCTTTTTATTTTTCTTATTTTTATTTTTCTTCTTATTCTTCTTATTGTAGTTATTCTTCTTATTCTTAATATTCTTCTTATTCTTATTATTCATTTTATTTTTCTTTTACTATTTATTATTCTTATTCTTTTTATTCTTCTTATTCTTCTAATTCTTCTTATTGTAATTATTCTACTTATTATTATTCTTTTTCTTCTTCTTTTTTTTCTTATTCTTCTTTTTATTTTTTTTGTTCTTATTCTTTTTATTCTTATTATTCTAATTATTCTTCTTATTCTTTTTATCCTTCTTATTCTTCTTATTCTTTTTATTATTATTCTTCTTTTATTAATGTTTATTTTATTATTTTAGCCCTCTCTTTTGGCGGAGGATTACCATTTTTACAAATTAATAAAACCCTTTTCCGTTTTACACCCTTTCTCAAAATACAAAAAAAAAAAAAACAAAGCAAGTCCAAAATAAAAATTCATAATTTCAGATTGTGCCCTATATTGGGCTCTTGGATTTTTGAAAAAATCTCTTATTCTATCTTTCTCGTATCTTTTTCAGCTTCAACCTTCCTATAGCTCCTTCTATGTGTGCCCTTTATTCTTCCTTCCTTTTCCACATTCTTGCTTAAGCTTGACCTGAAACTTAAATAGAACAGACACTTAACATACTTTAACTCTAGCTACACTTAATAGACACATGACCAGAAACTTGACCAGAAACATACTCTAACCCAATATAATAGACCCTTGTTTCACATAAACATCCAACATATCACATCTAGAAACACCCTTAATTCCTACCGCCTCCCTCACATTCTATTTCGGTGCCTAGCCTCTTGTATCTCCATGCTTGACTTGTTTCTTCTGACCCCTTTAGATTGTATCTCCATGCTATTCCATTTAACTTGTTTATTCTGCCATGAACAGCTATACTTTATCCTTCTCTATCAAGCCTACAAAATAGAATGTAGGATCTAGCAAATAGACCCTACCCCCAAAATTAAACTGCTTTATTATAAGCTTATATTGCTGGAAATAGTAGTGTACTCTATTTCTCAAGCCTGCAAAATAGAATACATCAAGATGCCCCCTTTTTTTGCAGGATACAAAAATAGTGTAATCTCCACTGTAATCTGATATTCTTGCAAAATAGAATGCAAGATCTACAAACATATTAGAATACATAATCCCTCCACAGGATCGGGGAGACTCTTTAAGGGGTTCTTCATTTAGGATATAAAAATCAAGTTAAATGACCAAAAGAACTTATGCCACCTAGCTACAATTTATTTCCATTCAATCTTTAACTTTTTGAACTCAAATATAGGGAAATCTTAATTTATCTAAATTTAATAAACCCTTAAATTTGTTTGAAATATTAACTCCATCAAATTCTTGTGCTCCTTTCTCTCTGATTTCGTTAACTAATTTATCAGCCACAGCATTCGCCTCCCTAAAAATGTGAGTGATCTTATCATTCAGTTCATTTTTTAAACTTTTAATTTTGATAATATCACCATCAAATTTACTTAATACTAGATTACCTATAACTAAATCAACTAGTAGGCTCGAATCTACTTGAACTTAAATATTTAAAAAGTTATTTTCCTTACAAAATTTCCATTTCTTTATGTAATGCTTTAATTTCAGCGTGCAATCTTCTTTTTCCTCTTATTCTTCTTATTCTTCTTATTTTTCTTATTACTCTTATTCTTCTTAATCTTTTTATTCTTCTTATTCTTTTTATTCTTCTTATTCTTCTTTTTCTTTTTAATTTTTTTATTTTCATATTGTTTTTAGTCTTCTTATTTTTCTTATTCGTATTATTCTTATTATTCTATTTATCCTTAGTAATCTTCTTATTCTTCTTAATCTCTAAATTTATAGTATTCTTCTTATTCTTCATATTCGTTTTATTCTTATTATTCTTTATATTCTTTTTATTCTTCGTATTCTTCATATTCTTCTTATTGTTCTTATTGTTCTTATTCTTTTTATTCTTATTTTTTTTATTCTTCTTATTCTTCTTTTTCTTTTTAATTTTTTTATTTTCATATTGTTTTTAGTCTTCTTATTTTTCTTATTCGTCTTATTCTTATTATTCTATTTATCCTTTGTAATCTTCTTATTCTTCTTATTCTTCTTAATCGCTAAATTTATAGTATTCTTCTTATTCTTCATATTCATTTTATTCTTATTATTCTTTATATTCTTTTTATTCTTCATATTCTTCTTATTGTTCTTATTGATCTTATTCTTTTTATTCTTATTATTCTTTTTATTCTTCTTATTATTTTTATTCTTCATATTCTTCATATTCTTCATATTCTTCTGATTATTGTAATTTTTCATATTCTTCATATTATTATTATTATTATTATTATTATTCTACTTATTCTTCTTATTATTTATATTCTTCTTATTCTTCTTATTCTTCTTATTCTTCTTATTCTTCTTATTCTTCTTATTCTTCTTATTCTTTTTATTCTTGTTATTTTTCTTATTCTTCTTATTCTTTTTATTCCACTTATTCTTTTTATTCCACTTATATCTCCTATTCTTCTTATTCTTATTATTCCTCTTATACTTCTTATTCTTTTTTATGTCTTATTCTTTTTATTATATTTTTTATTATTTTTCTTCTTATTATCATATTTTGTTTATTATTCTACATATTTTCATATTGTTTTTATTCTTGTTATTCTTTTATTCTTCTTATCATTCTTATCTTTTTTATTCTTTTTATCCTTATTATCCTTCTTATTCTTTTTATCCTTCTTATCATTCTTATCTTTCATATCCTTCTTATCGTTCTTATTTATTTTATATTATTTATCATTGTTATTTTTTTTATTCTTCTTATCCTTCTTATCCTTCTTATCCTTCATATCATTCTTATCCTACTTATCCTTCTTATTCAACTTATTCTTCTTATACTTATTATTATTATTATTATTATTATATTATTATTATTATTATTCATATTATACTTATTATTCTTATTTTTGTTCTTTTTTTCCTTTTTCTTCTTATTTCACTTTGTTTTATAATCTTTTTATTATTGTTATTATTATTATTATTATTATTATTATTATTATTATTCTTCTTCTTATTATTATTTTTATTCTCTTATTTTTCTTTTGTTCATTTACTTTTTATTCTTCTTTTTCTTATTTTTTTATTCTTATTTTTCTTTTATTCTTCTTATTCTTAAAAATTTTTGTACTTATGTTTAATATTCTATTTTATTCTTGTTATTATTTTTTATTAATTTTATTATTTTTATTCTTCTTATTCTTCTTATTTTTTATATTCTTTTTATTCTACTTATTCTACTTATTCTACTTATTCTTTTTATTATTTTTAATATTCTTATTATTCTAATTATTCTTCTTCTTTTTATTCTTATTATTCTACTTATCCTTCTTATCAATCTTATTCTTCTTATACATCTAATCTTCTTATCCTTCATATTCTTCATATCCTTATTTTTCATCTTATTCTTCTTATACTTCTAATCTTCTTATCCCTCTTATTCTTGTTATCCTACTTATCCTTCTTATCCTTCCTATCTTTCTTATATTTTTAAAATTTTTTTTTATTTATCCTTCTTATCATTCTTATCCTTCTTATTATTCTTATTATTCTTATACTTTTTATTCTTTTTTTTTCTTCTTATTCTTCTTATTCTTGGAATTATTCTTATTCTTCTTTTTCTTCTTAGTCTTTTAATTCTTCTTATTCCTCTAATTTTTCTTATTCTTCTTATTCTTTTTATTCTTCTTATTCTTCTTATATTTCTTATTCTTCTATACTCCTTAATATTTTTATTATAATTATTCTTTTTATTCTTCTTATTTTTTTTATTCTTCTTATTCTATATATTATTCGTATTCTTTTTATCATTATTATTCTTTTTATTCTTGTATTCTTCTTATTCTTATAATTTTTCTCATTCTTAATTTAATTCATAAACTAATTTTTCTTTTTATTCTTCTTTTTCTTCTTATTCTTGTTTTTCTTCTGATTCTTCATATTCTTCTTATTTTTGTTATTTTCCTCATCCATCTTATTCTACGTATTTTCATTATTCTTCTTATTCTTGTTATTCTTATTCTTCTTATTCTTCTTATTCTTCTTATTCTTTTTATTTTTATTTATCTTCTTATTCATTTTATTAATTTTATTCTTCTTGCTCTACTTATTCTTCTAATTGTTCTAATTCTTCTTATTCTTCTTAATCATCTTATTCATTTTTTGTTATTATTCTACATATTTTTTTATTCATCTTATTTTTAACATTCTTTTAATTCTTCTTAATTTTTTGTATTCTTTTGAATCTACTTATTATTAATATTCTATATAATCTTTTAATCTACTTAATTTTCTTATTCTTCTTGTACTTATTATTCTTTTTATTATAGTGATTATTCTTATTCTAATTATTGTTCTTATTATTTTTATTATTATTTTTCTTCATATTACACTTATTCTTCTTATTTTTAATATTATTCTTATTCTCCTTATTCTTCTTATTCATCATATTCTTCATATTCTTCTTATTTTTATTATTTTTCTAAATTTTGTTATTCGTGTTATTCTTCTCATTCTTCTTATTCTTCTTATTCTATTATTCTTCTTATTCTTCTTATTCTTCTTATTCTTCTTATTCTTCTTATTCTTCTTATTCTTCTCATTCTTCTTATTCTTCATATTCTTCATATTCTTCTTATTCTTCTTAATCTTCTTATTCATCTTATTCTTCTTATTCCTCTTATTTCTTTTATTCTTCTTTTTCTTATTATTCTTCTTATTATTCTTATACTTCTTATTCTCTTTATTATATTTATTATTCTTCCTATACTTATCCTTCTTATCCTTATCATTCTTATATTTCTTATCATTCTTATCCTTCTTATCATTCTTATCCTTCTTATCATTCTTATCCTTCTTATCCTTCATATCCTTCTTATCCTTCATATCCTTCTTATCCTTCTTATTCTAATTATTCTTCTATTACTTTTTATTATTCTTATTCTTCATATTCTACTTATTCTTCTTATTTTTCTTGTCCTTTTTTTTCTTTTTCTTCTTATTTTACTTTATTTTATATTATTTTTATTATTGTTATTTTTCTTATTCTTATTATTCTTCTTATTCTTCTTATAATTTTAATTCTTATTTTTCTTCTTATTCTTATTTTTCTTTTATTCTTCTTATTCTTAATA
>JAREIK010003698.1:275417-313815 GCA_029783825.1 Sapria himalayana
TCTTTTTCTTTTATTCTTCTTATTCTTAATATTTTTTACTAATGTTTAATATAATTTTTTCTTCTTGTTATTTTTCCTATTATTTTTTTTATTCTTCTTATTCTTCATATTCTTCATATTCTTTTTATTCTACATATTCAATTTATTATTTTTAAAATTCTTATTCTTCTTATTCTTTATATTCTTTTTATTTTTTTCAATCATTTTATTCTTCATATTTTTTTTATTCTTCTTATTTTTCTATTTCTTTTTATTCTTCTTATTCTTTTTATTCTTCTTATTCTTATTATTCTACATACCCTTCTTATCCTTCTTATCCATCTTATTCTTCTTATACTTCTAATCTTCTTATCCTTCTTATCCTACTTACCCTTCTTATCCGTATTATCATTTTTATCTTTCTTTTTCTACTTATTCTTATTATCCTTCTTATTATTCTTATTCTTCTTATCCCTCTAATTTCTTTTATTCTTCTTATACTTTTTATTCTTATTATTTTTCTTACTTCTAAATATTCTATACTCATTAATCTTTTTATTATACTTATTTTTTTATTCTTCTTATTATTCTTATTATACATATTATTCATATTCTTTTTGTCATTATTATTCTTCCTATTCTTGTACTCTTATTCTTCTTATTCTTGTTATTTTTTCTATTCTTAATTTTCTTCTTAAGCTAATATTTTTTTTATTCTTCTTATTCATATTTTTCTTGTGATTCTTCATATTCTTCTTATTTTTCTTTTTTTTCTTATCCATATTATTCTAGTTATTTTTATCATTCTTTTTATTCTTGTTATTATTATTCTATTTATTATTCTTATTCTTCTTATTCTTTTTATTTTTATTATTCTTCTTATTCATTTTATTACTTTTATTCTTCGTATTCTAATTATTCTTCTAATTCTTATAATTCTTTTTTATCATCTTATTCATTTTTTGTTCTTATTCTACATATTATTTTTATTATTTTTATTCCTATTATTCTTGATTATCTTATTACTTTTTTGTTTTCTTATGAATCTACTTATTATTCATATTCTATTTATTCTATATATTTTTCTTAATTATCTTATTCTTATTTTTCTTCTTATTCTCCATGTACTTGTTATTCTTTTTATTCTTGTGATTCTTTTTTTTCTAATTATTGTTTTTATTTATTTTATTATTATTTTTCTTTGTATTACTCTTATTCTTCTTATTTTTCTTATTATTCTTCTTACTCTTTTTATTCTTCTTATTTATCTTATTCGTCTTATTCTACTTATTTTTATTTTTTTTCAAAATTTTGTATTCTTTTTATTCTTTTTATTCTTTTTATTCTTCTTACTCCTCTTATTCTTATTATTCTTTTATTCTATTTTTTTCTTATTCTTCTTATTTTTATTGGTCTTCTTATTCATCTTATTAATCTTATTCTTCTTATTCTTAATTTTCTTCTTATTCTTCATATTCTTCTTATATTTCTTATTCTTCTTTTTATTTTTATTCTTCTTTTTCTTATTTTTCTTATTTTTTTTCTTTTTATTCTTATTCTTTTTATTCTTCGAATACTTCATTTTGTTCTGATTGTTTTTATTTTTTCTATTCTTCTTATTCTTCTTTCTATTCTTATTATTCTTATTCTTCCTATTCATCTTATTCGACTTATTTTTATTATTCATCTTAATCTTTTAATTTTACTTATTATTCTTATTCCTTCTATTCTTTTTACTCTTATTATTATTCTTATTCTTTTTAGTATTCTTAATCTTCTTATTTTACTTATTCTATTAATCTTCTTATTCTACTTATTCTCCATATTCTTTGTATTATTCTAAGTCATCTTATTCTTATTTTTCTTCTTATTCATTTTATTCTTCTTATTCTTCTTATTTTTAATATTTGTCTTATCCTTCTTATTTCTCTTATTCTCATTATTCTTCTTATTCTACTTATTCTTCTTATTCTTCTTATTCTTCTTATTCGTCTTATTCTTCTTATTCGTCTTATTCTTCTTATTCGTCTTTTTCGTCTTATTCTTCTTATTCTTCTTATTCTTGTTATTTTTTATATTCTTTTTATTTTTATTATCTTTTTTATTCTTCTTATTCTATTTATTCTTCTTATTGTTCTTACTCTTATTATTTTTCTTATTCCACTTATTTTTCATATTCTTTTTATTCTTCTTATTTTTAATATTCATTTGATTCTTGTTATTCTTCTATTTTTTCTTATTCTTTTTATTTTTCTTATTCTTTTTAGTCTTCTAATTATTCATATTTTTATTTTTTTTTCTTTTTCTTTGTATTCTTCATATTCTTATTATACTTCTTATTTTACTTATATTTATTATTTTTCATTTTCTTATTATTCTTCTCTTTCTAGATATTCTTTTTTTTCTTCTTATTTTTTTAATTCTTATTATTCTTCTTATTCTGCTTATTATTCTAATTATTCTTATTCTTATTAACCATCTTTTCTTCTTTTTCTTCTTTTTCTTCTTATTCTTCATTAAATTCTTTTTCTTTTAATTATTTTTATTCTTATTTTTATTCTTATTTTTTATATTCTTCTTATTCTTCTCATTCTTCTTATTCTTCTTATTCTTTTCATACTTCTTATTATTTTTATTCTTTTTATTGTTTTTTCTTATTATTATTTTTATTATTTTTATTCTTATTATATTTATTATTCTTATTATTCTTTTTATTCATTCAATTACATTTATTCTTCATACTCTACTTATTATTCTAATTATTCTTATTCTTCTTAGTCACCCTATTTTTCTTTTTCTTCTTTTTGTACTTATTTTTCTTATTTTTTTTATTCTTCTTTATCTTATTTTTTCTTTTTATTATTCTTACTTTTTTCTTATGATTCTACTTATTATTCATATTCTATTTATTCTTCTTTTTCTTATAATTCTTAATATTCTTGTTATTCTTTTTACTCTAATTATTTTTCTTATTCTTCTTATTCTACTTTTTTTTATTATTTTTCTAAATTTTGTTATTCTTGATATTCATGTTATTCTTATTATTCATCTTATTCTTTTTATTCTTCTTATTCATCTTATTCTTTTTATTCTTCTTTTTCTTCTTTTTCTTCTTATCCTTCTTATTTTTCTTATTCTTCTTATTTTTATTATTCTTCTTTTTCTTTTTTTTGGAAAGGTTGTTTTAATATTATGACCCTCTCTTTTGATGGAGGAATACCTTTATTACAAACTAATACAACCCTTAACCCTTTTACACCCTACATACTCCTTAATCTACAAAATTAAAAAACAAAATTCTAGCACTTATTTAAATATAAATTATATGTAGTACAATAGGAATCTTTTTTATGAGCTTGGATCCCCTTGCATATTATAACTAGTCTGGCCTTAGGCTCTGATTTGAATAGTGCTTATTGTCACCTTTGTTGGAAACCTTTCCCTTTCATCTTTTATCAAGCCTATCCTATCAACGAGCTATTTTTCCCCAGCCCCTCCATGCTGCAGCCCATTCTCAACCCACTCCCGAATTATGCCAAGCTCTGCCTTAACCTTTCCCCCCCACAAGCTTTACTTCAGCTTTAGATGCTCTGCTATTTGCAACATGGGTTATTCTTCCTTTTCTTCTTATTCTACTTAATCTTCTTATTCTTATTATTTTTTTTATTCTACTTATATATTCTTTTTATTCTTCATATTCTTCTAATTTTTAAAATTCTTTTCATTCTTGTTATTCTTCTTATTTTTCTTATTCTTTTTATTCTTCTTATTTTTTTTATTCTTCTTATTATTTTTATTCTTCTTAGTATTTTTATTCTTATTTTTATTCTTATTTTTTGTATTTTTCTTATTCTTCTTATTCTTATTAATCTTCTTATTCTACTTATTTTTATTATTCTTGTTTTTCTTGTTATTCTTCTTTTTCTTGTTATATTTTTATTCTTTTTATTTTTCTAATTCTTCTTATTTTTCTAATTCTTTTTATTCTTATCACTCATATATTTTTCTTTTTCTTCTTATTCTTTTTATTTTTCATTTTCTTTTTTTTTTATTCAGATTCTTCTTTTTCTTATTATTCTTCTTATTTCTCTTATTCTTCTTTTTCTTTTATTCTTCTTATTCTTCAATTTTTTATAAAGTTTGTTTTATTAATCTAACCCATTTTTTTGGTGGAGTAATACCTTTGTTACTATTTATAATACTACTACCCATTATCCTTTTATACCCCATACTAGAACTATCTTGAATACTAACACAATAGACCTTAATTCTACTAAGCATTAATGAAATCATATTCTGCTTGCCCATTATTCTGCCTTAATGGGTTTCTTGTGAACTTATAGTACTTTAGCTTATATAATCCATTCCTCTTTTCCTCCGGATCTAAGTGTCTTCTTTTTTATATTCTATTCTATGAGTTCCATGGTCCGTGCATTCCTATCCTTAGATTCAATCAAATCTACTTTGTCTTCTTAAAGCATATGTTGAATCTCTTCTTTATATGATGTGTCTAGTTTAACACTTGTCTTGCTCTATCTCAGTCATTTATATTGTATAACTCCTCCATGATTTAATCCTTTAAATGATTCCCCCCTCCTTTTGCAAGTCTTTTCCTTTTAATTTTTTTCCTTCATGCAATAATAAAACATAGCAACCACCTAATATATTTGTCTTCTGTTTCTTTGATCCATATCCTATTTGACTCAAATTATGATGCTTTGAATAATGCTTCTTCATTTTCCTGCAAAGTAAAATTAAAAGAAACAAACCTTGTGCAGCCTCATCCTTTTGCTTTTTAATCTTTGTAGCTCTTATTAAAATTTAGCCATGTAAAAAGGACGGTTTCCTTCTTTCTTTACTTCTTATTTCCATGTTGCCAATTTTGAATATACACCCCATATCCTTTTTCTATCTTTTGTTCTGGGACTCTGCTTCTTTCCTGCCCATAAATCTCCCTCTACTCTTTCTGCTTTGCTGAGTTGAATCCTTTCATCTATTATTGTTTTCGATCTTCTACTACTTTCATCTGCAAAACAAATACCGCAAAAAATCAACCTTCCCATCCTCCATCATTTCTCAATCACCTCTATCCTTATTCCTTAATACTTCCCTACCCCTAACAATTACAGTCCACTATATAAAATAATCATATAGTCTAATAATAACACTCTCTCCTCTTTCTCCTATTTTTTTTAAACTTCACCCTCAGTTTGCATCCTTTAACAATCATGTATCTACACAGCAACAAATGAAGCATGAACCATTTTTTTTTTGCATTCCTTTTCTTTATATCTATAAATTTTCTTAGAAGCTCCAGCTTCTAGCTGGAACTTAGCTTCCACTTGTATTGTAACCTGCAAACCCAAATATTATACTGTTCTACCTTATATAATATACCTAGTTACTACCTATTTTCCCAAATTACCTTACAATATCATCCTTACAATAACCAATACAAATTAATTCTCCAACCCCTTTCTATTCGTGTAGTATTCTGTGGACCTCTTACCCTTCTAGCTATGGATCTATCTTCTTTTACCTTCATGCCTGCTTGTTCTCCCAACACCTATATTATCTTGCCACCCATCCCTTTCGCTCACAATTTGCTATGCTTCTTGCAAACAATTTTTTTGATAGGTAGTCCCTTAGGTTACTTTTGCTGCCTAGCACCTACATGCACAACTATATATTCAATGATAGGTAGTCCCCCAGGTTACTTTTGATTCTTATTTATAATATTTTTTTTGTAATCTAATATAAAGAGAACTTGTTATATCTTGCTTTACCAACCCTTTCGCACTATTTGGGATTTCTATGCATTAAACATTTGCATCCCTTTTTTGAACCCCATCTACTCTAGTTTGTCTGCTACCTCATTTCCTTCCCTATAAATATGTTGATTGTACCATTCAATCTTATCAAAAAGCTCCTTATCAAATCTACCTCTTCCTGATATTTCCACCTATTTAATTTACTTGAGGCTAGGTCAACTAATATTCTTGAATCTACTTGGATCGAGACCTTGTGTAAGCCTCCATATTCACAAATTAGTAGTCCTTTCTTCAAAGCCAATATCTCTGCATGTAGAACCGATGAGGCTTTTTCTCTTAAAGTATAAGCTTTGATACCCCTTCCTTCCTCATCTCTAATCACTCCTCCTCCTCTCGCCACCCCCATGTCTTTATTGAAGTTTCCATCCATGTTTAATGCAAGTCTTCCCTGTGTAGGCTTATTACATGAAAAACTTATTAATTTTTTTGAGTTCCCCTTTTTGAATGCTAATCTCCATGCCTCTTTCGTGCTCATTTCTATCTTTCTGACTATGCCCTTTATTGGGTGTATTTCTGAGATATCTAAACAAGCCTTTTTTAATTCCACTAATATATATTTGAAATTCATTGAGGATCCCTCAAATCTACTCTTATTTCTTGCTTTCTAGATGCACCAAATTACAATGTATGGGATTTTTTTTTTATCTATTTGAGTGGTTTTGTTTGCATATTTACCTCTGTCTAGCTTTTAATGAGGTTGCCTTATTTTTAATCTATGCATCTCTTTCTAACTGTCTCCATGCTTTCGTCACTATCTTCCCTTTTGAAAGAAAGATGATCTATGTCTTCAATTGCTTCATGGTAGCATTTGTATATCGATGCCATCATTATTTTTTTTTTTGTATGTTAATGTCGATCGGTATGACATTTGTTAGAACTCTCCACATAAATATTTTTATCTTTTGTGGATTATCATTTTTCCATATCCATTTAAATGCTTTCTGTGGGGATCCTTTCATTCTTACAAGAATTTTAGCACCTTTTAATGAAAATGTACCTTGTGGATTCGAGTTCCATTTCCATCCACTCTTGTTTATCCTAGAATGATTGTCTACTAGCTCTAGTTGCTTGAACATTAGCTTCTAGATTTTAGAGGTGTTTTTCCTATCTTTAAACTCATTATCTCATATGTCGTATTTACCTCTCATGAATTTTGTCTATATACTTTCAATTTCTTTGAGTCTATACTAGTTTTTACATGCCCAAGCTTTTGCCATGTCGTTTAATTCGGTGAATCCTAATTATGCCTCACCCTTATGGTAGCATAAGTCCTTCCATTTTTTCCAATGAAGCTATTGTTTTCCATCTTTATTACCCCATAAAAATTAAACATCTCTTTTTCTATTTCTTTCACCACTTTCTTCGAGGGTTATATTGTCATAAGTATATGCACTAAAGAATTCTGAAGAGCATTCTTTATTAAAGTGACTCTTCCTTTGAGACTTAGTAAGTTTTCTTTCAAACTAGAAATTTTCTTTCTCATTCTTTCCTCTAAGAAAGTTAAATATTCATTTCTTACAATTCCTTCAAAAATTGGGCACCCCAGAATCATTAGTGCACCTTTCTTTTGTGCAAAGCCCATTATCCTTTTAATTTTTAAGCAATCTTTTTGGGGGATTTCTCTGCTATTATAAATTGACATTTATTTTTATTCAACAATTCGCCTATTTCCTCTTCTAAGATCTGAAATAATCTCAACAAATTTCTTACCGAATTGTTGCTTGAGTTTGTAAAGATAATTACATATTTTGCATATGCAAGGCAGCTCACTATAGGGGTGTTAGTCAGTTACTTATAAGTTAATATTTTCCCCATTCTCATTCTCTCTTTTATATTTAGAGTTAATAACTCTAAATATATGTTAAAGAGAAAAGGTGAGTGTGGGTCCCCTTTCTTTAGCCCCCTATTTGGCTTAAACTGATCACTTACCAAACCATTTATGAGTATTTTAACCCATACCCTTGATACACATCTAAATACCATGTCTATCCAAAATTCTAAAAACCCCATCTACCTCATTACATAACATAACGGGCTCCATTCCACTCTATCAAATACCTTAGATTGATCTAGTTTTATTACAACATTGTGCCCTCGCACTTTGGCTCTGATATCCTTCATCAATTCTGAAGCTAAATTTATATTTTCCATCATTAACCTATTTTTAACAAAAACTATTAGCTCTACTAAAATAATCTTAGGGAGAATATTACTTAATCTATTTTGAAGTAATTTTGTTTAAATTTTATATACCATATTACAAAGACTAATAGGTCTATTATTTTATATACCATATTACTTAATTTATTTTCTTTCATAGGAACTAATATAGTTAAAGAGGTGGCCCATTATTTTGATATATCAGCTCCTGAGAAAATCTAGGCAATAGATGCTTCTAGATCCTTTTTTATGATATCCCAGCAATATTAAAAGAATCAATTACTCTAGCCATCAAGCCAAGCTACACTATCTTTTTTATTCCAAACATAGCTTCTTCTACTTCCACTTCCTCTAGATATTTGGCTAACTTTTTATTATCCTTTTTTGACACTTTACATTCTATAGCTTGCATTAAAAAAAAATCTCTGTGCTTGCCTAGCCGCATAGGAGACTCTTATAAAGATCTTCAAAGTTATCCTTTATATCCTTTTTTTCTATCCATTTACCCTTAGAAATTTTCAAGCCTTTTATTTTATGCTTTTGGGCCCTAATTTAGTATTCCTATATCCTTACTCTAGCCATTTTTTTATCTCTATTTCCAGAAGATTTCTTTCATGTTAATTCTAAGCCTCAGTTCTGCCTTAGCTTTACTTACTTTAATCATATTCTCTTCGTTTTGTTCTTCCTCATATTTTATTTCCATTTTGGCAACCATTTCTTCTGTTTCTTGGATCTTCTTATTTACTTCTCCAAATACATCCTTATTCCATTCTTCTAATCTATATTTTAGCATACACATCTTTATCTCCCATATTTGCATAGAATTTTCCTATGGCTACCTCCGGACAAGAATCCTTAACTGTCTTTATAAAATCTTTATCTTTCCTCTCCCCATAACATAGATAAGAGTAGCGAGTGTTGTCTGAGCAGGTCCTATTTAGATGTCTAGCTCCCATAGCTCTAAACTTCTCTACCAATTTTGTATTGTATAGTATTCTATCTAGTCTGGATCAGATTACTCCTGTATTCCTTTAGTTTTAAACCATGTATACTTGGAGAAGACAAAGAAATCTACTTTCATTAAATTTGCATTAGCGATAGCCTCATTATTAAAATAAGTTATAGCTTATGTATTTGGGGGTCTTCCCCCCTTTTTTTATAACATTTCTAATCACGTTAAAATCACCTTATATTGACCAAAGCATATTCTTTGATGCTAGTTTTATCATTTCTTGACATAATGACTTTTTATCCTCTTTTCCATTCTTTGCATACGCCACCGACATAATTGCCTCTGACTGAGGGCTTATTTAAAAAGTGATTATTTGTTCGGATTCCTTTATAATTTCAATGTCTTAATTATTCTTTTACATTATCCATAATTTACTATTAGAATTATCAAAAACATTGCCCATTCCCACTATGTTTTTATATTTTTTTAGTAAACTTATATCCACCATCGGTTTAGCTATAATTATTATTTTAATTTATGTGTTTTAATTAGATTTTTAATTTTATTTGATGTTGGATTGTTCACTACTCCTCTTAAGTTCAAATATAGTGCTTTATCCATTATGAATGTATTTTGCTTGTGCCCTAGTTGTGCATTTTGATTCATATTTCATATTTAAGTATTTTTTCATGTTTTTTGACGGCTTACTAGAACTAGGTTGCTCCTATTCATTCATGCCTCCTAATTTTTCTCTCATTCTTAATGTTATTCCCATGTGCTTGATTGCTTTTATTGCCTTATACTATTGTTAGGCCCTCTTCTCCCTTTATACATTTTTATATCATCTCTTATCTTGTTTAGCTCCAGATTAAGTGGTTCATTATTATTAACAATTAAGGACCAACTCTTTGAATCCTACTTTGATTCCAAGAGGAGTTCATCCTCTGACCACCTATATTCCCCTAGCCATTCCCTTTCTATCTCCATTTTTCTCTTCTTTTTTTTCTTACCCTTCTCTACTACCTGTTTTTTTCCAAAACCTCTCAGAAACTATTATCTCATGCCCTTTTCCTAGACCCGAACCAACTAGCCCACCTCACCCTAAATTTCCTTCTTCTATACTGCCCTTTCCCCTCCAATCTGCCCTTTCCCTATCCCTTTCTAACAACCCCATTCCTATTCTCCCCACTTTACTTCTCAAACCTATTCCCTCCCAATGAACTACCCCTTCTCTTTCCCTTTCTTCTAACCTATTTCTTTCATCATAAACAGCCTCCTCGACCTCTCCTCCTTTAATAACTACCTACTTCTATCCCTACCCCTCCTCACTAAATATTTCCTACACTTTCTTAACCCATATATTCTCATTTCTTTTCTTTCTTATTTCTATTTTTATAGATTTAAAATTTCTTCTATCCATTCTTTTAACTGATGTCCCATTTTATTATATGAATTACAATAGAGGTAAGTTTTCTGGAAAAATTGGTTGCTAAAACCCCTCCATCTTATCACGTTCAATCCACAACCTCTGTGGAGGTGTGTGTTGGAGATCTACCTCAACACACAACCTAGCAACACTCGTTCTAGTCATATATGAAGTTGCTTCATCCATGATTCAGGGTTTACCCAAACACTGAGCAATGGAGAAGAGAGAGAGCTTATTAAACATGTGAATAGGAAGTTTCAATAAAGAAAACCATACCAGGCTTAATGGACATAACTATAATGGGGTGAACTCAGGAGTCCACATCAATATTATCATAGGATATTCATCAATCATCCATAGCTTTCTATCCATATATAGTAGAAGTCATATTCCACCCGGAATTGCAAAAATAGATATTTTTCATCATAGAATGCCATTTCAACCACTTCTTTTAGCTTCAGCATAGCCAAAAATACTGGAATAACATCAAATTGAGGTTTACCAAATAAAAAGTTGCTAATTCATGAAAAGGAGAAGGGTTCATCAAGCTTTGCAAGTTCTGCCTTTGAAAATGGTAATGCTGGTTCTTTGTTTTTTATCGAATTTCTTAGAAATAATAGCACAGCATCCTTACCAATACTCACAAATAATTTCTTATTATTTAAGAGATCATCATTCTCCAATTTCTATTTAAAATGGAGCTTATCTTGATAAAAAATGTAGGTTTATCTCTCTAAAAGTGCAAATTTCTCCATCTATAATTGAGAGCTACAGATTTTTAAGAGGGAGGTTGTTATTTTTCTACTTATTCTACTTATTCTTCTTATTATTTTTATTCTTCATATTCTTCTTATTTTTCTTATTATTCTTATTCTTATTATTCTTCTTATTCTTCTTATTCTTCTTATTCTTCTTATTCTTCTTATTCTTCTTATTCTTCTTATTCTTCTTATTCTTCTTATTCTTCTTATTCTTCTTATTCTTCTTATTCTTCTTATTCTTCTTATTCTTCTTATTCTTCTTATTCTTAATATTATTATTATTATTCTTATTCTTCTTTTTTTTTCTTTTTCTTCTTATTCTTCTAATTCTTCAATTCTTATCATTCTTCTTAATCTTTTTATTCTTCCTACTATTTTTTTTCTTATTATTCTTGTTATTTTACGAATTTTTCTAATTCTTATTTTTATACTTATTTTCCTTATTATTCATATTCTTCTTATTATTTTTATTCATATTATATTTTTTATATTACTTATTCTTTTTATTCTTCTTATTCTGCTTATTTTTCTAATTCTTATTATTCTTCTATTTTTTATTATTTTCTATTTCTTGTTATTATTCTAATTATTCTAAATCTAGTTATTATTCATATTATTCATATTCATCTACTTCTTTTTATTCTTTTTATTCTTCATTTTCTTCTTATTCTTTTATTGTTCTTATATTTATTTTTCTTCTTATTTTTCTTATCTTCTTATTCTTATTATCATTTTAATTTTTCTTATTCTTCTTTACTTTTTAATCTTTTAATTTTTATTATTCTTTTTATCCTTCATATTCTTATAATTCTTGTAATTCTTATTTATTCTTCTTATTCTTTTTATTCTACTTATTCTTCATATTCATGTTATTCTTATTATTCTTCTTATTCATATTATTCTTCTTATATTATTTATTCTTTTTCTTTTTATTATTATTTTATTTTTTTGTACTTATTCTTATAATTATTCTTATTCTTTTTATTCTTCTTAATAATCTTATTCTCCTTTTTTTTATTTATATTTCTATTGTTCTTATTCTTCTTATTCATATTATTCTTATAATCAACTTATTATTCTTATTCTACTTAATGTTCTTATTCTTCTTATTATTCTTCTTCTTTTTATTCTTCAATTTCTTCTTATTCTTCTTACACTTCTTACTATTTTTATTCTTTTTATTCTTCTTATTCTTTTTCATACTTTTTATTCTTTTTATTCTTCTTCTTCTTTTATTTCTTATTTTTTTTTTAATTTTCAAATTCTTCTAATTATTTTTATTCATCTTATTCTTCTTATATTATTTATTTTTTTATTCTTCTTATACTTTTTATTTTTTTATAATTCTTATTCTTATTATTCTTCCTAGTTTTTTATTCTTATTATTCTTATTATTCTTCAAATTCTTTAGTTTTTTATTATTATTTATATTTTTCTTATTCTGCTTATTCTTCTTATCTTACTTATCCTTCTAATTCTTCTAATTCTTCTTATTTTTTATTTCTTCTTTTTTTTGTTATTCTTCTTTTTCTTCATTTTTTTATTCTTCTTATTCTTAGTATTATTCTTATTCTTCTAATAATTTTTAATCTACTTTTTTTTATTATTCTTTTTAAATTTATTTTTTTTTCTTCTTATTCTTTAGTATATTTCTTATTCTAATTAATCATCATATTCTTCATATTCTTTTTTTTTTCTTCTTATTCTTCTTATTCTTCTTATTTTTCTTATTATTCTTATACTTCTTATTCTTCTTATTCTTCTTATTCTTCTTATTCTTCTTATTCTGCTTATTCTTCTTATTCTTCTTTTTCTTCTTATTATGCTTATTCTTCTTATTCTTCTTATTCATCTTATCCTTCTTATTCTTCTTATCCTTCTTATTCTTCTTATCCTTCTTATCTTTCTTATTCTTCTTATCCTTCTCATCCTTCTTATTCTTCTTATTCTTCTTATCCTTCTTATCCTTCTTATTTTTCTTATTCTTCTTATTGTTCTTATTCTTCTTAATCTTTTTATTCTTCTTATTCTTCTCATTCTTGAATAATTATGATTCTTCTTATTCTTCTTATTATTCATGTAATTTTACAAATTATTCTAATTCTTATTTTTCTACTTATTCTCCTTTTTTTCATATTCTTTTTATTCTTCTTTATTATATTATTCTTTTTATATTACTTATTCTTCTTATTCTTCTTACTTCTTATTCTTCTCATTCTTCAATAATTATCATTCCTCTTATTATTCTTATTATTCTTTTTCTTATTATTTTTGTTATTTTACTGATTATTCTAATTCTTATTTTTTGACTTATTCTCCTTATTATTCATATTCTATTTATTTTTCTTTATCATATTATTCTTTTTATATTACATATTCTTCTTATTCTTCTTATTCTTCTTATTCTTCTTATTCTACTTATTCTTCTAATTTTTCTTATTCTTCTTAGTAATCTTATTCTTCTTATTCTTCTTATTTTATTTATTCTTCTAATTTTTCTTATTCTTCTTAGTAATCTTATTCTTTTTTTTTTCTTATTCTTATTTTTCTTATTATTTTTCTTATTCTTCTTAGTCTTCTTTTTCTTCTTATTCATTTTATTATTCTTATCCTTTTTATTATTTTTATTCTTTTTATACTTTTTATTCTTTTTATTTTTTTTATTCTTTTTATTCTTTTTATTCTTTTTGTTCTTTTTATTCTTTTTAATCTTTTTTAATCTTTTTATTCTTTTTATTCTTTATATTATTTATATTCTTCTTATTTTTATTGCTCTTCTAATTTTGTAATTCTTTTTTTTCTTGTTATTCTTTTTATTCAACATTTTATTTTTAATCTTTTTATTTTTCTTATTCTTATTATTCTTCCTATTCTACTTATTCTTGTTATTTTCTTATTATTCTTAATCTTCTTATTCTTTTTATTCATCATATTCTTATTATTCTTCATATTCTTCTTAATCTTCTTATTCTTCTTATTCTTTTTATTATTATTATTATTCTTATTTTTCTTTTTCTTCTTATTTTTCTTATTCTTCTTATCATTCTTATTATTCTTATTATTCTTATTATTCTAATTCTTCTTATTCTTCTTAATCAACTTATTGTTTTTTTCTTTGTATTCTTATTTTTCTTTTTATTCTTCTAATTATTATTGTTCTTCTTATTCTTTTTATTCTTCTTATTTTTCTTATTCTTCTTATTATTTTTATTCTTCTATTTTTTTATTCTTTTAATTCTTTTAATTCTTTTAATTCTTTTTAATTTTCTTATTCGTCTTATTCTTCTTATTCTACTTATTATAATTATTTTTCTTATTCATTTTTTTATTTTTTTTAATATTCTTCCTATTTTTCTCATTCATCTTATTCATATTATATTACATATTTTCTAATTATTCTTATTATTCTAATTATTTTTATTCTTCTTAGTCAACTTTTGTTCATTTACTTTTTATTCATCTTTTTTTTTAATTTTGTTTTATTATTATTAGAGCCCTCTCTTTTGGTGGAGGAATACTGTTTTTACAACCTACATCTACCCTTATCCCTTTTACATCCATTTCAAAACAAAAACAAAAAAACAAAGAACAAGTAACAATTTAAAATGATCTAGAAGCTATAGATTTGAAACTACTGGAATTTGGGCATATGTGAGGTTCCGTACTAGAAGCTTGACACTTGATCCTCAGACCTTTTAGCTTTTCCTGAGAGAAGCTGCCTTCTTTTAGCTTGTGAGGTTCTAAATATGGATATATGTGAGATTTCAAATCTACATCATCCCCTGAGATAAGTTTATTAAATCCTGCAGCCCTTTTAGCTTTTCCTTTTCTTCGAGCCTTACTTGGAGTGGGATCCTTTGGCGCCTATTGGGCTGTCAATTAGTGTGAAGGTATTGGCCTATCTTTATACAATCTTCCTTCAGGACCAGGAAGAGTTTTAGCCTTTCATGTCTTTACGTTCTTTTAGTAGCTTCCTTCCATGGAGTGGGATCCTTTGGTGCTTAATCAGAACACAAGGAGAAACTAAGGAGCCATTTGAACCGGTAGATGTACCTGTCTTGAGTGAGGATATGCAGTATACTTAAAATGTATTCTCTATCTTACCCTACTGGGTTGTCAATTAGTGTGAAGGTATTGGCCTATCTTTATACAATCTCCCTTCAGGACCATGAAGAATTTCAGTCTTTCATGCCTTTACCTGAACTTAAAAGAAAGCAATTCCAGCAATAATAACCCAACACCCGCGCCCATGTCCCAACTAAGTAGTATACTTTCATGTGGTACCAAATGTTAGGAAGAGATATCCAAATGATTTGAAACCGTTCTGATATATGGATATTCTTTTTTATCCATTTTTATAAAGCCTTTAAATTTATCTGGAAAAGACGCTGCATCATATTTGTGAAATTGTTTATATTTACCTTCTTTTGCTAGATTATCAGCTAGTGTATTCACTTCTCTGTATATGTGTTTGATTGAAGCATTCAAGAGTTCTATTAAACTACTAATTTCCTCTAGCTCTTCTTCGAATTTCCACATGCTGTTTCTTTTATTCACTAGATCGACCAAAATTTTAGAGTCAATCTGAATATCTAAATTTAAAATATTATCCAATTTACACACCCGTAATCCTTCCCTTAAAGCTAAAATTTCTGCATGGATTGCAGAGGAGGCTTTAATGGATCCTAAATAAGCAAGGATAAGGTTACCATTATGGTCTCTTACCACACCTCCACCACCTGCTAAGCCTATATTTCTATCAAACCTACCGTCAGTGTTCAAAGCTAATCTACCATTTACTGGTTTTTCCCACTTGATTCCTATAATTTTTTGTGAAGGGGGTTTTGAAACCGAGAGGTTCCAGAATTTAATGGAGTCAATATCTAAATGAGAATTATGAGTTAAAATCAGGCTAGCTTCCGAAGTGATTTTTATTTCTTTCTTAATGGCATTCCAAATATCTTCCACTACCATAGTACGTCCTTCAAATTTGCTACTATTCCTAGCCTTCCATATACACCAGATAACGATATGGGAAATGTTATTTTTGAGCCAGGATAGTGTTCTATGATGAGTATGGGCTGAACTCCATTTGAGGAGTCTAATTCTAAGAGGGGTGGATTTATGCTTGAGGCCCATTTCCGATTCTAATCTTTTCCATATTTCTAACGCTATATTACCTTGAGAAAACAGATGATCAACCGATTCAACTGCTTGTCGGCAGCAATCACATCTAGAGGGCATTTTTATGCCCTTCATTTTTATGTTTTCATCAAGAGGAATGATATTTGAGAGCACTTTCCAAGTGTTTAACTTGATTTTTTGGCTATTATCGTTATTCCAGACCCAACTGAAGAGAGGTTGTTCAACCCTCTTACATCTGATTTTTTCTTTAATTGTTTTGAGTGAAAAGGTCCCATCTGCACTCAAAATCCATTTCAATCCCTTTTTGGAGGGTTTAGAGAAATTGTCAACTATTTCTCTTTGATTAAGCATTTGGAGCCAAACTTGCGAAGCTTTTTTCTTTTTTCTTTCTCTATTTGTGTATCCCTCTATACAATATTTAGCAATCATAAATTCAGCCCATAAACTATTATTTTCTTTGAGCCTCCACCACCTTTTGCACGCCTAGGATTTAGCAAGATCATTTAAATCAGCAAAGCCCAGACCTGCTTCATGTTTAGGGTAGCAGAGGTCTTTCCATTTTTTCCAGTGAAGCTTTCTTTTTCCATTTTTGGATCCCCACAAAAATTGAGCAAATTTTTTTTCAATTCTTTTTTTATCTACCACAGGAAGATTAGTGATCATTAAATTTTGCATTACTACACTTTGTAGTACATGAGTAATTAGAGTGATCCTACCACTCATGTTTAGTGTGTCAGTTTTCCAACTTGCAATTTTATTTTTGATTTTATCAATTAAAAATTCTAAATATTCTGATTTTAGTTTACCTTCATAAAGTGGACAACCAAGATATTGCATTGCTCCTTTTTTCTGGGTAAAACCTGTTATGCTATTAATTCTATAAGATAAGCTTGGGGGGGCATTTTTTGCAATCATGAATTGACACTTTTTGTTATTTATTTTTTGCCCTGTTTCATCTTCTAATATATTTAACAAGGCCATCAGATTATAGAGAGATCTAGCACTGCCATTCGTGAAAATGATCACGTCATCCGCATATGCCAGACAGCCCACAAGAGGGGTATTTTGCGGATGGCTATACTTACCAATTTCACTATTGAGCATTTTAGATTTGATATTAACAATTAATAATTCTATATAAATATTAAATAGAGAGGGAGAGAGGGGGTCACCCTGTCTTATCCCTCTAATCGACTTGATGTCTTTTCCTAATTCTCCGTTTACAAGAATTCTAATACTTGGACTTGATATGCATCTGTATATCAAGTCTATCCAGGTTTCTGAGAAGCCCATCTTTCTCATAATGAAGCATAATATGCTCCATTCTACTCTATCGAAGGCTTTAGATAAATCTAATTTTAATAAAACATTGTGTCCTCTAGATTTAGTGCCTAATTCTTTGATCATTTTTTTTGCTAGACAGATGTTTTCCATTATTAGCCTGTTTTTCATAAAACCTGATTGTTCTTTGGAGATGATTTTTGGCAGGACTCCTACTAATCTACTTTGGAGTAGCTTAGCGAGAATCTTATATATGGAGTTGCACAAACTTATAGGTCTAAAATCCTCAGCCTTTTGAGGGTTGGCCATTTTAGGTATGAGGACCATATACGTGGAACTCCATTTCTTACCTATATCTGCACCACAGAAAATCCAAGATATAACATTTAAAAGCTCATTTTTTATGATCATCCAGGAATTTTGGTAAAATTCGTCATTCCACCCATCTGGACCCGGAGCACTGTTTGACCCCAAACTGAAAACCACAGTCTTCAATTCATCTTAATCCGGGAGCTTTGTGAGAAAGTCATTTTCTTCACTTGTGATTTTTTGTTGAATATTATTTAGAAGGTAATCTCCACTTAGTGGTGTATCACCTTTAAATAAACTTTCAAAATGATTGTCGATGTGATTTTTAATATCAAGATCACTATCTATCCATTTATTTAAGTTGTTTTTAAAGCCTTTTATTCTCTATTTTTGAATCTTAAGTTTAGCTGTTTTCTGGAAGAACTTTGTGTTTTTGTCTCCTTCTTTTAGCCATTTTATTTTAGCTTTTTTTTTCCAAAACACTTCTTCCATGAGGAGTTTTAGCTTTAATTCAGCTTGTGCTTTGTTTAATTCTTTTCTACTATCTTTGTTATTAAGTGTGTCGAATTCTAATTCCATCTTTTCGAATTTCTGTTCTGCATCTATAATATTGCTGTTAATATTACCAAAGATATCTCTATTCCAAGTTTTTAAGCGATTTTTTAATCTATATAATTTTGTATTCCAGATTTGACCGGGGTTACCTGAAGCTGCCTTTTACCATGAGTTTTTAACCGTGTTGAAGAATGTGTGATGTAAGCACCATGCATTTTGGAATTTGAATGTATTTTTTATGGTTTTAGATTTTTCTACTAATATTAAAAGTGGATTGTGATCCGAGCAGGATCTATTTAAGTGTTTCACTACCGTGGTCCCGAAAGCTTCCAACAATTTTACATTATATAAAACTCTATCTAATCGTGCCCATATGGTGCCTTTATCTTTCCAGTTGTTGCACCATGTATAATTAGACCCTAAGTAGTTAGCTTCCATCAACCTAGCTTCTTATATGGTCTTGTTGAAGTGGGAGGTAGCTTTTTTGTTGGGGGGGTTACCCCCTATTTTCTCACAAGCTTTTCTTATTATGTTAAAGTCACCTCCTATAATCCAGGGTTTGTTTATATTAGCTATTTTTATCATATCTTTCCACAGTTCTTTCCCACCTTCTATAGTGTATTTAGCATAAACAGCTGAAATTACCTCCTCACGGGCGTTATCCAAACTAAAATTGATAATTTGGTCTGTGACTTCCAAGATGTTTATGTTAATAGAATTTTTCCAAAATAACCAGATTTTATTATTATTATTAGAAACTACCTTATTAAAGCCTAATATATTTTTATAGTGATCTAGTTGTTCATTACTTGCTATAGGCTCCGCAAGAATTATAAGTGGCATTTTATGTATTAGGACCAATTTTTTAAGTCTTTTTATTGTTGAAGGGTTTGCAATACCCCTCGCATTCTAGTAGAGTATTCTAAACATTATGGCAAGATTTAGCCCTAGCCCTAGTGGTGTACTTTGAATCATAACTTTTATTTAAATATTTTTTCATGTTTCTAGGTTTTTTAATTGAACTTGACTCTTCTATTTTCTCATCTCTCCATAGCATTCCTAGCTGAACGGCCATAATTTTTATTTCCTCCATGGCCCATTCTCTATCCCCCAATTTGCTTTTGAATCTACCAATATCTATGTCATCCTTTATGTTTTCATTTAGCTTAGTTTCTTTCTCTTTTTTTTTTCTAGGTTAATATCACTCCTAACTTCTAGCTCTTCTTCCGAGCTATTAGAAATTTCCACTGACCATTTCCTTATATTCTCTCTTTTTTTTCCAGATATTCCTTTGCGAAATCTATTATTAATTTCTGCGATTTTTTGAATTAATTCATGTGTTTTTATGTTTTCTTCTCTAGCTACCTCATCTTTTTCACCTTCCTTAGGAGGCACATATTCCACAATCTCTAAACCAGTTATAGTTTCATTAAGTTCATGTTCTGTCTGGTTAGGAGGCTTGATTCTATATTCCATCCCCTTCCCTACAAATGTTTCTGAACCAGGCCACTGCCTGGTTCCTTTCTGCTTATTTTTAACAAGGTAGAGTTCAGGACTATGGCCAAGTTTGTAACAATGGGAGCAATATTGGGGAAGGTTTTCTAGAATTATTTCTTGCCAGAATCCATCCCCGTCTTTGTTGCCAATCCATATTCTATGAGGAATATGCTGCAGCAAGTTAACCTCTATGCAAACTCGAGCAACGCTCGGCCGAGACAAGGTGGCAGTGGCACCATCGAGAAGCAGAGGGGTGCCCATTGCATGCGCTATATGATATAGTGAGAACTTGTCGAAGAAGTGTATGGGAAGCATAGGGAGAAGAAACCAAACCAGTGCTAATGGACACTCTTGTTTGGTGGAGAAGGCAGGCATCCATCTGAATGTGCGCATGGGATAGCCCAGAATGTACCATGTTCCTTTCAACCAGACTCTATGGAAGTCTTCTTCACTGGACAGTTGAAGAAGAATATGTTTTCCATCCAAAACACCTATCTTTGTGTGTCCCTTGAGCTTCAGTGATGCATAAAAGGCTCTAATATCTTCAACACGTGGACACCCGTGTGAGAATTTGCCTACCACAGTGAATTTTTGAGCATCTGAGAGCATAGCTATGTCAGTCGGGGAGAACTCTATCGAGGGTTCTCCGTTTTTTTTTCTGTGAATATCCGAAGATGATGAATAGTGCTGCGCGGTCTTCTTGAATTGTTGGGAAAATGACTTATTATCCATTAAATAATCTAAATGCTCCATTTGAAGCTTGAAATTAGCTTCTTCCTCCTTGATTTTGTTGTTTCTCTCTCTAGAAATCGAGTTACTCTCTCTAGAACTTGAGAGCGAAATTTTTTTAAAAAAAAAAAGCAAAATCCTCTTTTACTTAATCTCACTTTTTATTCATCTTATTCTTCATATTCTTCCTATTCTTCTTTTTCTTCTTATTCTTATTAATCTTTTTATTTTCTTATACTTATTATTCTTCTTATCCTTTTTATTCTTCTTATTCTTCTTATTCTTAATTTTCTTCATATTCTTCTTATTTTTCATTTTCATTTTATTCTTATTATATTACTTTTTCTTATAATTCGTCTTTTTATTCTAATTATTCTTATTATTCAAATTCTTTTTATTCTTTTTATTTTTATTTTTCATTTTCATTTTATTCTTATTATATTACTTTTTCTTATAATTCGTCTTTTTATTCTAATTATTCTTATTATTCAAATTCTTTTTATCCTTTTTATTCTTTTTATTCTTTTTTTTCTTTTTATTCTTAATTTTTTTTCTTATTCTTATTATTCTTCTAATTTTTTAATTCTTATTCTTCATATTTTTGTTTTTCTTTTTATTCTTTATTTTTTTCATTTTTATTATTGTTCCTATTCTTCTTATTCTTAATATTTTTTTATTATTCTTATTCTTCTTATAGTTCTTCTTTTTATTCTTTTTATTCTTCTTATTCTTCTTATTCTTCTTATTCTTCTTATTCTTCTTATTCTTCTTATTCTTCTTAATCTTCTTATTATTCTTAATCTACTTATTCTTCTTATTCTTTTTTTTCTTCTTATTCTTCTTATTCTTTTATTATTCTTATTCTTATTTTTATTCTATATATTCTTATTCTTCTTAGTCATCTTATTCTTATTCTTTTTTCTTTTTTTACTTCTTTTTCTTTTTATTCTTTTTATTCTTATTATTCTTAATATTCTTCTAATTATTTTTATTTTTTATAACCTTCTTATTCTTTTTATTAATCTTTGTTATTCTTAACTTACTTAATTTTCTAATTCTTCTAATTATTCATATTCTTCTTATTTGTTTATTCTTCTTTTCCTTATTATTCTTCGTATTTTTCTTATTTTTCTTATTTTTCTTATTCTTCTTATTTTTCTTATTTTTCTTATTTTTCTTATTCTTCTTATTCTTCTTATTCTTCATATTATTCTTATTCTTCTTATTCTTCTTATTCTTCATATTATTCTTATTCTTCTTATTTCTCATATAATTTATAATCTTGTTTTTTTATTATTCTTCTTATTCATCATATTTTTATTATTCTTCTTATACTTATTATCTTCTTATTCTATATATTTTTTGTTGTTCTACTTATTCTAATTATTGTTCATATACTTCCTATTCTTCATATCATTTCTATTCCTCTAATTCTTTTTATTCTGTCTTTTCTTCTTATTCTTCTTGTTCTTCTTATTCTTCTTATTCTTCTTATTCTTCTTATTCTTTTTTTTCTTTTTTTTCTTCTTTTTCTTCTTTTTCTTCTTTTTCTTCTTTTTCTTCTTTTTCTTCTTTTTCTTCTTATTCTTTCTATTCTTCATTTTCTTCTTATTCTTATTTTTCTTCTTTTTCTTCTTTTTCTTCTTTTTTTTTCTTTTTTTTCTTCGTTTTCTTCTTTTTCTTCTTTTTTCTTCTTTTTCTTTTTTTTCACATTTTTCTTCTTATTCTTCTTATTCTGCTCATTCTTCATTTTCTTATTTTTCTTCTTTTTTCTTCTTTTTCTTTTTTTTCACATTTTTTTCTTCTTATTCTTCTTATTCTGCTCATTCTTCTTTTTCTTCTTTTTCTTCTTTTTCTTCTTTTTCTTCTTTTTCTTCTTTTTCTTCTTTTTCTTCTTTTTCTTCTTTTTCTTCTTTTTCTTCTTTTTCTTCTTTTTCTTATTCTTCTTCTTCTTCTTCGTCTTTTTTTTTTCTTTTTCTTCTTTTTTTTCTTTTTCTTCTTTTTCTTCTTTTTCTTTTTCTTCTGGCTTCTTTGTCTTTTTTCTCTTCTTTCTCTTCCTTGTCTTCCTTGTCTTCATTGTCTTCCTTTTCTTCATTTTCTTCATTTTCTTCCTTTTTTTCATTTTTTTCTTTTTCTTCCTTTCTTCCTTGTCTTCCTTGTCTTCTTTGTCTTCCTTGTCTTCTTTGTCTTCATTGTCTTCCTTGTCCTCCTTTTCCTCCTTTTCTTCATTTTCTTCATTTTCTTCATTTTCTTCATTTTCTTCATTTTCTTCATTTTCTTTATTTTCTTCATTTTATTGCTTTTCTTCTTTTTCTTCATTGTCTTCCTTTTCTTACTTTTCTTGCTTTTCTTCATTTTCTTCATTTTCTTCCTTGTCTTCATTTTCTTCCCTTTCTTCCTTGTCTTCCCTCTCTTCCCTCTCTTCCCTCTCTTCCCTCTCTTCACTCTCTTCCATCTCTTCCTTCTCTTCTTTTTTTTTTGAAAATGTTTATTTATTTTAGTCCTCACTTTTGGCGGAGGAATACCATTTGTACAAACTATATCTACCCTTCCCCTCTTACACCCTTTACTATACTCTTTTTAAACTTTTCAAATATGATAATACTAAAAACATAAGCTTAACTAAAGCAAAGATTTGCAAGACTTTTTTATTTTTCTATTCTTGTTTCCACGGGTGAAGAAATATGTTTTTGGGAGAATAGATTTTGATGTTAATCCCTCATGTTGCTTTTTCTATTGACTGGAGTGTTGTGTTCCTGTTTGAGCTTTATGAGGCTCCATTCATGTCCTGCGACTTTACTCCAAGGCTGTCGATTTTTCTATTTTCTATTGCAACATATTTACTTCATTCTTGTCCCACAAATTAGACATCATCCTTCGTTGCTGCATCTTTCTCAGCAGCACAACAGCCTTTCCTACAGCATCTTTACTCTATTCACAGCAGCCTTTCCTACATCACCTTTACTCTATTCACAGCAGCCTTTCCTACAGCAGCACAGTAGTTATCGTATAGCTGCACAACAGCTTTTATTCAGCAGCACGGCAACCTTCATACAGCAGCACGACAGCCTTCATACTGCAGCACAGTAGCTTTCAGCATAGCAGCACAACAGTACAGCAGCTAGAAACACAGCAGCACAATAGCACGGCAGCATGGCAACACAGCAGCACAATAGCACGGCAGCATGGCAACACAGCAGTATAGCAGCACAGTAGCACAACAGCACGATAGTACAGCAGCTTTCCTGCAGCACTGTAGGACAGCAGCACGGTAGTACAGTAGCTTTCCTGCAGCACTGTAGCACATCAGCACCGCAATACGGTAGCTTTCGTACAGCAACACAACAGCACAACAGCTTCCATATATTAGTTTTCATGCAGCAGCTTTTGTCCTCTCCCAAGCATATGACTTAGACTCTATCTAATCCTATGTACTTTTAAAATACTTTAAATTAACACAGGCTACATTCACTTGAGGTCGAGACCACACCATTACACAAATAAAACAACCATCAAACTGTAGGAAAACAAAAAAAATAAGCTCTATAGGCACTTGAAATCTTGCCGGATTCTTCTTTTTTCATGTCCCTACTGCTAAGAGAAACAAACTACAAACACAAACAACAATAGCAATATTCCTTTCAGCTTAATTTTCTGTAGAGACAGAAGTTCCTCCGCACTATGTTCTGTACTTAATCATACTGATAAGATCCTTTTCAGATATTTACATTTTCCATTGCTTTTATTAAATAATTCAATTTTCCCTGTTATTTATATACCTTTTTCACTCTTAGGAAAGGGCAGGCCAGCTTATCTAGTCTTACCAAGCCCTTTAATTTATCTGGCATAATTTAAAAGACAACATGCATGTTTATATTTAATTCACCCCTCAAGGCCAGGGTGACACTTTTACATTCATATACCAAGGATGCATACACAATGCTTTTTACACTTTTTAGACAAGATGCATATTCAAAGGTGTGACTTTTATACAAAATGTCACATCTTCTCTACATTCCATATTCCAAAAAATTATTTTTTAGTCTTTATCGCCCCTTTAATAAACCGTTACCATACCTCTTTTATTCATATTAGAATTTCAGCTTAATTTATTTTATTTTTGAATTCTGATGTATGGGTATCCTATTTTATCCAGTTCTATTATGCCTTTTAATCTAATAGGGATGTTGTTCTTTTCATATTCGTGAGAGCCTTTTCTCATCCCTTCTTCCGCTTATTTGTCCGCCAAGGCATTAGTCTCCCTATTTACATGATTTATTTCACCTTTTAATTCTTCTAATAATTCTTTAATAATTTCGATTTCTTCCATGAATCTCCACAGTTCTATTTTGCTCTTGGCTAAATCCACTAGGACACATGAATCAACTTGAACTTGAATTTTTTGGAGATTCATTTCTTTACATATTTGTAGCCCTTTTGTTAGTGGCATGATTTCTGCTTGCAATGCTGAGGTGGCTATTCCTCCTATTGAGAATGCTTTCACCACTCTTCCTTCCTCATCTCTTATGACTCCTCCGCCTCCTTCCACACCCATCTCTCTGTTAAAGCTTTCATCTGTCTTTAGCACTAACATATTTTGTGGGGGCTTCTACCAAGAGATAGAGTTAATGACCAGCCTTTCCAGATACACCAGGTTGCAATTTGTGGTGTACAATCTCTTAGCCATTTCAAGATTTTATTTTTTGGGGGTTTTTGGCTCCAGTTTTTTATTCTACTTTTCAATGTTATCACATTCGTTCCTAAATCTGTATCTATTTCTAACTTATTCCATACCTGTGTGGCGATATTACCTGTGGAAAATAAATGATCTGAGTTTTTGGTGTTAGCTGAACAACATTCACATCTAGATGCCAGCGTCACTCCTTTTTTCTGAATGTGTTCATCCACCGGTATAGCTTCAGAAAGTATTCTCCATGTTAAGATGCTCATTTTCTATGGGACTTCTTTTATCCATAACCCTTTAAAACATTATTGGACTGATCTTTATTTCTTACTATGGTTTTTGCACTTTTTAAGGTGAATCTTCCCTGTGCATTTAGTTTCCATTTCCAGCCACAGTTATTTAAAATTGTATGTTTTTCAAGTAGCTCCTGGTGCTTATGCATAAGCCTCCAATTCTTTGTGGCATTTTTAGGATTTTTAAATGCCTAGTTTCTAGGGCTATATTTGGCTTTTATATAGTTTTCCCAGAAGCTTCCCTTTTCTTTTAATCTCCACCAATTTTTGCAGGCCTATGTTTTTGCTAAATCATTTAAGCTTGTAAATCCTAGTCCTGCCTCTTCTTTAGGGTAACATAAATCTTTCCATTTTTTCTAGAGAAGCATAGCTTTACCTTCCTTCTTGCCCCATAAAAATTTGACACTTCTCTTTCCAGCTTTTTAATCGTAATCTTTGGTGGTTGCAGATTCATTAAGATATGAGCTAACGTGCATTGCAGAACATGTGTTATTAGAGTTATTTTCTCTGCCATACTCAGTATATCCTCCTTCCATCCTGCAATCTTTCTTCTTATCTTTTCTACCATATAGTTTATGTATACCTCTTTTAGCCGCCCTTCATAAATCGGCATCCCAAATACTTTAAAGCCCCTATTTTCCATGCAAACCCAATGATCTTTTAATTTTTAAAACTATATTTTCTGGAGCTTTTTTTGCTATTATAAATTGGCATTTACTTTTATTTAACCTTTGTCCTATTTTCTCCTCTAGAATTTGGAACAGCCTCATCATATTTTTCAAAGACGAGCTGCCAGCTTTCGTGAAGATGATCACGTCGTCTGCGTATGCCATGCAACTCATTTAGGAGTGTTTTTAGGTTGTTTAAAGTAATCAATTTTACCCTCTCTCATGTTCACTTTTAAATTTACTATCAGTAATTCTAAGTAAATATTTAATAAGGTGGGTGAAACGGGATCACCTTGTCTTAGCCCTCTTGTATGTTTAAATTCTCCTCCAACCTGCCCATTTATGAGAATCTTCACCCATGCACTGGAGATGCATCTAAATATTAAGTCAATCCAGAATTTTGAGAAGCCCATTTTTCTCATTACATAACATAAAGTGTCCCATTCCACTCTATCGAATGCTTTCGACAGATAAAGCTTCAAGATCACATTATGACCTCTCATTTTAACCCCTAGTTCTTTTATCAGTTCCATTGCTAGGTTGATGTTTTCCATCATTAGTCTATTCTGAATAAATCATACTTGTTCCGCTGAGATGATGGCAGGAAGAATCTTGTTCATCCTAGTTTGTAAAACTTTTGCTAGGATTTTATAAACCGCATTACATAGACTTATAGGTCTATAATCCTCACATTTTTGTGGGTTATCCTTTTTGGGGATTAGAACAATAAGTAAGCTAGCCCAGGCTTTCGTGATTTCTGCACCTGCAAAAATCCAAGCTATAGCCTTGGTCAAGTCTTTTTTGATGTTGTTCCAACAATGTTGAAAGAATTTGTTGTTCCATCTATCCGAACATGCGACACTATCTTTACTCGAACTGAACAATGCCACTTTAATTTCTTATTCACTTGGTATTATTTCTAACACTTTGTTGTCATCCTCATTAATTTTCCTTTCAATTACATTTATTAAGTTGTGACCTTTCCGACTAGCTCTCCCGCATAGATGGCTTTTGAAGTAGGCTTCTAACTCTGATTTTATTTCATTTTCTTTTTCCATCCATTCTCCATTAGCATTTTTTATACCTTTTATTTTTTCTTTTTGTATTTTTATTTTTTCCATCTCATGAAAGAACTTCGTGTTCTTATCCTCATCTTTTAACTACTTTATCTTTGACCTTTGTTTCCTGAAAACTTCCTCCATGTGTAGGCTGAGCCTTAATTCTGCTTTCGTTTTACTCATATTGATTCTTGAAATACCATCTTGCGTCTCCTCGTATTTTACTTCCATTGAGGCTCCCTCCTCTTCCCCTTTTTGTATCCTTTTCGAGATATTTCCAAAATTTTTTTTATTCCATACGCCAAGTGTTAATTTGAGGCTGCGTAATTTTGATGCCAATATCTACATAGGATTTCCCGAAGCTGGAATTGCCCATGAGTTATTTACTATTTTCTCAAAATCTTTGTGCATTGCCCACATATTTTGAAATTTGAACCCCTTATATATCTTTTTGTTTTATTTTAATGAGATTAGGAGCGGGCTGTGATCCGAACACATTCTGTTAAGATGTTTAACATTTATTCCACCTAATTTGTCCATGATTTTTGTATTATAAACTACTCGGTCTAGCCTTGACCATATTGCTCCTCTTTTCTTCTAGTTATTATACCAAGTGTAATTTGATCCCAAAAAATCAATTTCTAAGAGGTTAGTATTTGTTATGGCCTCGTTAAAATAGGATATGGCCATCGGGTCAGTAGGCCTTCCACCCCTTTTCTCGGAGGAGTTTCTTACCACATTAAAATTTCCACCGATGATCCAGGGGACCTTCCTTTTAGCGATCTTTTGCATCTCCTGCCAGAGTCTCTTCCTATCCTTTTTCGCATTGCTCACATACACTACTGAGAAGATAGCATCTGACAGGTTACCGATCTTAATTAGTTATTTGTTCTATTTCCATTATAATTTTTATGTCTAATATATTATTCCACATTATCCAAAGTTTATCATTTGAATTTGAGAAGATAGCATCTGATAGGTATTTATTCTTTTGTCTTTTTGTGTATATGTCTATCTATCTATCTCTCTAAATGACTATTTGTCTGTGTCTATGCTCTATATTCCTTTGTATTTAACAATCTATCTATCTATTTATTTGTTTGTTTGTTTGTCTGTATATCTATATGTCTATCTATATACCTTTATACATGTCTGTTTATCTTTCTTTTTGACTATCTATCTATGTATCTATCTATGTATCTATCTATCTATCTATCTATAGATCTATCAATCTATCTACGTATCTATCTATCTATCTTTTTATTTATCTATATATATAAATCTATCTATCTACCAAAGTACCTATCTAGCTTTCTATCTATATGTCTTTCTATCTATCTACTTATCTATATGTCTATCAATCAATTAATATATATATATATATATATCTATCTATCTATCTATATCCCTATGTACCTATCTGGCTATATAGGTATCTATCTATCTATATGTCTATCTATCTATCTTTTTTTTGTGTATATCTGTCTATCTGCCTTTGTGTATATCTGTCTATGAGTCTATGTGTCTATATAAATATTTGTCTATGTATATATCTATCTATCTAATTATTTGTCTATTTATCTGTCTATCTTTCTAAAATTCTATCTGTCTATCTGTCAATCTATCAATCTATTTATTTGTCTATGTGTAAATTTTTTATCTGTCTATTTATCTATCTGTCTATATGTATATCTATCTATATGGTCTATCTATCTATCTTTCTCTCTATCTATCAATCTATATATTTATTAGTTTTTCTGTTTATCTATCAACTTGTCTACATATCTATCTATGTATCTAACTATCTTTCAATCTATCTATTTGTTATATTTCTATTTATTTATCTCACTAAATGTACATTATATGTGTCTATCATCTATCTACATATATATATATATATCTATCTATCTATCTTAGTGTGTTTGTCTATCTCTTTGTATATCTTTCTTTCTGTTTGTCTATTGTATGTTTGTCTATCTATCTATTCGTCTATCTGTTTGAATCTCTCTCTCTATCTATCTATCTTTAGTTTGTTTGTCTATCTCTCTCTATTTTTCTATATGTCTATCTATATATCTATCTTTATATCTTTCTATATCTATAGCTTTCTATCTATCTTTATATATATATATATATCTATCTATCTATTTGTCTAACTATATATTTTCCTATCTATTTATCTGTCTATATGTTTATATTTCTATCTATCTATCTATCTATTTTTCTATCTGTATATCTGTCTATCTATCTATATATCTATTTGTCTTTTGGTCTATATGTATAACTATGTATCTATCTTCTATCTATCTATCTATTTGTCTAACTATCTTTTGTATATATGTCTATTTATCTATCTGTCTATCTATCTATCTATCTATCTATATGTCTATTTATTTATATATCTATATGTCTATATGTCTATCTCTATATATTACTATCTATCTATATGTCTATCTAACTATCTGTCTATCTATCTATATATATGTCTCTCTAACTATTTGTATATCTGTCTATATTTATTTTATCTATCTTTGTATCTGTCTATCTATCTATCTAAAAATTTATTTATCTATTTATTTTTATCTTCTATCATCTGTTTATCTATTTATCTATTTATTTTTGTTTATCCGTCTTCTATTTATTTGTCTATCTATCTATCTGTCTACTTTTCTTGATGTTATATGTCTATCTGTATATTTGTCTATATGTCAATCTATATATCTATCTATCTATCTATTATTTTGTCTTTCTATCAATCTAACTATTTGTCTGTCTGTATACCTTTCTATATTCATATCTATCAATCTGTCAATCTACCTATCTCTCAATTTTTTATCTATTTATCTGTCTCTATGTTTACCTGTATATATATCTATTTATCTAAATGGTCTATCTATTTATCGGTTTATCTTTTTATCTTTCTATTTGTCTATCTATCTATCTATATGACTATATTTTTATCTATCTATTAGTGTAGATGTCAATATGTCTATCTATCTATCTATCTGACTATCTATCTTTTTGTCGATCTATCTATATGACTATTTGTTTATTTGTCTATCTATCGGTCTTTCTATTTGTATCTGTCTATCTCTCTTTCTGTCTATCTATCTATCTATCTATCTATCTTTCTCTCTCTATTTGTCTATTTGTATATGTGTCTATCTGTCTATCTGTCTATATGTTTATCTATCTATCTCTCTCTCTATCTATTTGTCTAATAAATATTTGTCTATCTATCAATCTATCCTTCTATCTTTTTAACTATATGTCTATCTATCTATCTATTTATCTATCTCTTTATCTGTCTATCTATCTATCTATCTGTCAAAATATTTATATTTCTGTGTGTTTTTTATTTATCTATTTATCTATCTATATGTATATCTACCTATCTTTCTATCTATATATCAGTCTATTTATCTATCTATCTATCTGTCTGTCTATCTATCTATCTATCTATCTATCTAACTATTTGTCTAACTATCTAGCTTTCTGTCTATCAATTTGTCAATCTATCTAACCATCTATCTGTCTATTTATATATCTATATATCTGTCTATCTATCCATCTATCTATTTATCTATCAATCTATCTATCTGATTATCTATCTATGTATATATTTGTGTATATATCTTTCTATCTATCTTTCTAAATGTCTATCTATCTTTATATCTATCTGACTATCTTTATATATGTTTATTTGTGTATATGTCTATCAATCTATATCTAAATGTCTATCTATCTATGTCTATCCTATATTTGTCGATCTATCTATCTATCTTTATGTCTTTCTGCTTATTTGAATGTCTGTCGATTTGTTTTTATATATGTCTATCGATCTATATGTCTATCTATCTATCTATTTATCTGTCTATCTATCTATATGTTTATCTTTATATCTATTTATCTATCTATATGTCAATATGTATATCTTCCTATTTGCCTAACTTTCTATCTACCTATATGCCTATCTATTTATCTGACATTCTACCTATATAACTATATACCAATCTACCTATCAGCCTATCTACTTATATGTCTATCTGCCTATCTATCTATCTATCTATCTCTCTATCTATCTATATATCTATCTATCTGTTTATCTGTCTATTTATCTATCTATCTATCTGTCAATTTGTCTAACTATCTATTTGTCTGTCTATCTATCTATCTATATGTCTATATTTCTTTCTGTCTATCAGCCTTTCATCTGTCTGTTTATTTCTTTATCTATCTATCTATCTATTAGATATTTATCTATCTTTCTATCTATCTATTTATCTATATGGTCTATCTAACTATCACTCTATCAGTCTATCTATTTATTAGTTTATCTCATTATCTATCTACTTGTCTATTTGTCTATCTATCTATCTGATTATCTTTGTATCTATCTATTTGTGTATATTTTTATCGGTATATCTATTTAATGTTTATCTATCTGACTCTATCCTCTATCTATCTATCTATCTATCTATCTATTTATCTATTTATGTGTCTATCAGTCTGAGTGTATATCTTTCTATCTGTCTATCTATCTTTTTGTCTGTCTAACTATCAGTCTATTTGTTTATCTATCTATATATCTATATAACTACCAATGTACCTATCTGGCTATCTATCTAAATATCTATCTATCTATCTTTATATGTCTATATTTGTATATCTGACTATCTATCTATCTATCTAAGTACATGTCTGTCTATCTATATGTCTTTCTTCTATTTGTCAATTTTTCTAACTATATATCTATCTATCTATCTATCTTTTTGACTGTCTATCTATCTATCTATCTATCCATCTATCTATATGTCGATCTATATGCATGATCAATCCGTCTATCTATCTATCTGTCTATCTATATATCTAACTATTTATTGTTTTAACACTTTATTTATCTACTCATCTATATGTCTATCTATCTATCTGACTATCTTTCTAACTGTGGATTTGTGTATATGTCTATCTGTCTACCTATCTATATTCTATCTATCTATCTGTCTATTTTTCTATTTGTCTATCTAATTGCTTATCTATCTATCTAACTATTGATCTATCTTTATATCTTCATATCTTTATATTTCTCTAACTAACTAACTATCTATCTCTCTATCTATATGTTTAATGTGTCTATCTTTCTATTTGTCTATCTATCTATATGTCTATCTGTCTTTTTGTCTATATGTAAATTTTCTATCTGTCTATATATTTATATATCTATATGTCTATCTGTCTATCTGTATATCTGTATATCATTCTTCTATCCATCTATATATCTGCCTATCTGTCTATCTGTCGATCTATCTATTTGTTGATCTATCTATCTGGCTTCTGTCTTTCTGTTTAACTGTTTATATATATGTCTGTCTATTTAACTATTTATTTATTTATTTATCTGTCTATTTGACTATCTATCTATCTATCTAATAATCTATTTATTTGTCAATTTGTCTATCTGTCAATCTATCTATTTATCTATTTATATATCTATCTGTCTATCTATCTATCTATCTATATGCCAATTTGGCTATTAGTCTATATGTATCTATCTCTATATATCTATTTGTCTATCTAACAATCTGTATATATGTCTATCTTTATTATATCTATCTTTCTGACAATCTATCTATTTGTTTATTTTTGTTTATCTATCTTCTATTTATCTATCTATTTACTTATATGTTTGTCTATCTATCTATCTATCTATCTGTCTATTTGTCAATCTGTTTATTTGTCTATATATGTCTCTGTATTCTTTTGTTGATTTCTATAACTATCTCTATATTTGTCTTTCTTTCTGTCTATCTTTCTATCCATCTATTCGTCAATCTATATATCTCTCTATCTATGTATAAGTCCATTTGTTTAGTTGTCTATCGGTATATCTATCTATATATCTATATGGTCTATCTATTTATCTCTATATCTGTCTATCTATATATCAGTTTTTATCATTATCTATCAACTTGTCTATCTAGCTATATATCTATCTATCTATTAATCGATGTATCTAACTATCTATCTATCTAACTATATGTATATTTGCCTATTTGTCTATCTATCTATTTATCTCTGTATCTATCTATCTATCTATCTGCATATCTGGCTATCTTGCTATCTATCTATTTATCTATCTGACTATCTATCTATATATCTAACTATCTATAAATCTTTCTATCTATCTATCTTTCAATCTTTCTATATGTCTTCTATCTATCTATTTATGTGTCTGTCTATTTGTCAATCTGTCGATCTATTTATCTATCTTCTATCTATCTGTCTATCTATCCATTTATCCTGCTGTCTATCTATCTATTTGTCTATTTTTTATCTATCTATTTGACTATCTATCTATCTATCTGACTATCTATATTTATCTATTTGTCTATCTGTCAATCTATCTATCTATCTATTTATCAGTTTATCTGTCTATTTGTCTATTTTCCGAACTATATATCTGTCTATTTTTCTATCTCTTGTCTATCTAACTAACTTTTTGTCTGTCTATCAGTCTATATGTCTATATGTCTATTTGTTTGTGTCTATCTATCTTTCTGTCTATCTGTCAATCTATCTACTTATCTATATTTCTATCTGTCTATTTGTATATCTATCAATATGTCTATCTATTTATATGTATATTGATTAAATGTTTATCTGCCTATCTTTCTATCTACTTTTGTATCTAGCTATCTATCTGCCTATCTATTTGTCTATATGTTTATTGACTAAATGTTTATCTACCTATCTTTCTATCTACTTTTGTATCTAGCTATCTATCTGCCTATCTATTTGTCTATCTGTTTATTTGTCTCTCTCTATCTGTATTTCGATCTATTTGTCTATCAGTCTATATGTGATATGTCTCTCTTTTAATCTGTCAATATCTCAATTAGTTTATCTATTTAAATATCAATCTGTCTAGCTATTTATATGTCTATCACTCAATCTGACTATTTTCTATCTGTTTATCTATCTATCTGTCAATCAATATATCAGTCTATCAGTCTATCTGTCTATCTATCTATCTATCTTTCTAGCTATCTACCTATCTTCTATATGTCTATTAGTCTATGTGTTTATCTATGTATTTATCTATCTATCTATGTGGCTATCTATCTTTCTATCTATCTATATATTTATTTGTATATCTATCTATCTGTCTATCTATTTATCTGTCTATCTATCTATCTATATATCTATATGTCTATCTGTCTATCTATCTAGCTATCTATATATTTGTCTATTTGTCTATCAATTTATCTAGCTATCTACATTTATTTCTATTTGTCTATCAGTCTATCAGTCTATCTACCAATCTGTCAATCTATCTATCATTCTTTATGTCTATATCAATCAATCTAGGCATCTATCTGTCTATCTCTCTTTCAATTTATATTTTTATTGACTATTTGTCTATATATTTATCTATCTATATGTCTATGTGGTTTTCTACCTATTTGTCATTCAGTCTATCTGTCTATATGTCAATCTGTCTATCTATATTTCTATATGTATTTTAGCCAATCCGGTAATCTATCTATCTATGTATCTGCCTATCTATGTATCTTTATATATGTACATTTATATATTTGTCTATCTATCTATTTGTCTATCTGTCTATCTGTATATCTATCTTTCTATTTGTCAATTTGTCTAACCGTCTATCTGTCTATATGTTTATCTGTCTATATATATATATATATATATATATATATATATATATATTTATCATTTTGTCTATCTATCCGTTGAAATAAGCTAGCTATCTATCTATATGTTAATCTTCCAATCTGTCTATATATCTATCTATATGCTTATCTATTTATCTGTCTATCAATCTATCTATTTATCTATCTATTTGTCTATTTATCTAGATGTCTATCTATTATTATCTATTTATGTGACTATTTGTCTATCTTTCTATCAATCAATCAAACTATCTATCTATCAATTTATTTATCTATCTATTTGTATATCTACCTATCTATTAATTTGTCTATCTATCTATCTATTTGTCTAATTGTCTATCTATCTGTCTATTTATCTATTTATCAATCTGTGTATCTATCAATCTATCCATCTATTTACCTATCATTTGTCAATCTATCTATTTGTCTATTTGTCTATTTGTCTATCTTTTTTATCTATATATCTCTCTATCTAAGTATATGGCTATCTACCTATTTTTATATCTATCTATCAGTCTATCTTTCGGTATATTTGTCTATCAGTCTATATGCCTATATATCTATCTGTCAATCTATCATTCTATCAATCTATCAATCTTTCTATCTGTCTTTGTTTTTATTTTTCTATTGGTCTATCTGATTATCTATCTATATGTCTATATGTTTATCTATCTTTATGTATATCTATCCATCTATATATCTATTGTCTAATCTCTATTTGTCTATTTGTCTATGTGTCTATCTATTTATCTATCTCTATGGTCTATCTATCGATCTTTCTATTTGATTATCAGTTTATTTCTTTATATATCAACATGTCTATATATCTTCTATCTATCTATTTAGATGTCTATTTTTATATATATTTATCTATCTATCTGTCTATATATCTGTTTATCTATGTTTCTATTTGTATTTCAGTCTATGAGTCTATGTGTGTGTATGTTTGTGTGTCTGCGTGTCTATGTGTCTATCTATAAGTATATCTATTTTTCCTTTTGTGTGTCTGTTTATCTGTCCATCTATATATCTATCTGTCTATCTATCTATGTAGATAGTTATCTATCTATGTAGATAGTTATCTATCTATATATCTATTGATCGATCTTTCTATCTATCTAACTATCTACCATTCAATTTGTCTATCTATGTGTCTTTGTGTCAATCTACCTAGTAATCTAACTATTTATCTGTCTCTCTATCTATCTTTTTATCTATCTATATATCTGTCTGTCTATCTATTTGCCTCTCTTTCTATCTATCAATATGTAAATCTATTTATCTGTCTATCTGTCTATCTATCTATCTGTCTGTCTGTTTGTCTATCTCTCTATCTATCTATTTTTTTATCAGTTTACCCCTATATCTTTCTACTTGTCTATTTATCTATATATCAATATGACAATCTTTCTATCAATCTATTTTTGTATAGCACTATCTATCTATCTATCTATCTATCTATCTGTGTATCTCTCAATCAGTCTATTTGTCTAATTGTCTATCAATCTCACTATCTATTTGTCTATAAGTATATCTACCAATCTATCTATTTGGCTATCTATATATCTGCTTATCTGTCTATGTGTCAATCTATTTATTTGTCTATCATATTATCTATATTTATGGTTATCTATCTTCTATCTACCTGTCTATCTGAAAATCTATCTATCTATTTAATTTTGCATATTTATCTTCCATTTATTTGACTATCTGTCTATCTGTTTATCTATCTATCTATCTATTTGTCTATCAATCTATCTATCTGTATATCTATCATTTTTTCTTTTTATCTATTTGTCTATCTGTCTATATGTTTATCTATCTATAGGTCTGTCTATATGTCTATCTTCCTATCTATCTATTTGTCCATTTGTTTGTCTATCCATCTTTCTATTTGTCTATCTATCTATCTATCTTTATGGCTGATCTGTCTATCTCCCTATATATATATATATATATATATATATATATATATATTTGCCAGTTTATCTCTTTATCTATCTACTTATCTTTCTATTTATCTATCTATCTAACTATCTTCTATCTGTCTATCTCTATATATGTCTATATGTCGATCTATCTATTTATCTATGTCTTTGTGTCTATCAATCTATTTTCCAATCTGTCCATTGATCTATCTGTCTAACTATCTATCTATTTATCTATCTATTTATTCATCTATCTATCTATCTATCTATCTGTATGTATGTATGTCTATCTTACTATCTTTTTATTTGTCAATCCTTCTATTTGTCCATATGTCTCTCAATATATTTGTCTATCTATCTATCTATATGGCCTATTTGTCTATCTCTCTATATGTATATATGATTATTAGTTAATCTCTTTATATATTTATTTGTCTATCTATCTATAAATCTATCTACTATCAATCTATTGATCTATTTGTGTATATGTCTCTGTGTCTATATGTTTATATATCTATCTGTCTATATGTATATCTATATATCTATCCATCAATCTATCTAACTATCTATCTATCTATCTATTTATCTCTATATCTATCTATCTATCTGTATATCAATCTTTCTATCTATCTGTCTATTTGTATATTTGTCTATTTGTCTATCTGTCTATCTATCTATATATATATTTGTCTATCTGTATATATATATATATATATATATATATTTGTCTATCTGTCTATTTGTCCATCTCTCTATCTTTCCATCTGTCTATATGTCTACATGTATAAATTCTTTATGGTATATGCCTATCTCTTTATATGTCTATTTGTTTATCGATTTATCTCTTTATCTATCTACTTGTCTATTTATCTATCGATCTATCTGACAATCTTTCTATCTGTCTATTTGTGTATATGTTTATCAATCAATCAATTATATGTCTATATGTATATCTATCTATTAGTCTATCTGTCTATATATCTATATATATATATCTATATATATATATATCTATCTATCTAGCTTTCTGTTTATCCAACAATCTCTCTATCAATCTATCTATGTATATATGTGTATATCTGTCTATCTATCTTTCTCTCTATCTGCCTATATATCTATATGGTTTATCATTATATCGATCTTTCTATTTGTATATGTGTTTATCAGTTTATCTATTTAACTATCAACTTGTCTACCTATCTATTTATCAATATGACTATTTTCTATTTGTCTATATTTACATATGCCTAAATAACTATCAATCATTCTATTTGTATATCTGTCTATCATTCTATTCATCTATATCTTTATTTGTCTCTCCATCTATCTATGTATCTATCTATCTGTCTATCTATCTATTTATCTTTATATATGTCTATCTATCTATTTATCTATCTAATTATCTATCTATTTATTTGTATATTTATATATTTTTCTATCTATCTATC
>JAREIK010003698.1:316815-324315 GCA_029783825.1 Sapria himalayana
TGTGTGTCTATCTATCTGTCTATCTAATTGTCCTTTTTTTGTCTATCTATCTGTCCATCTATGTATCTTTATCTATCTGTCCATCTATGTATTTCTATCTATCTATCTATCTATCTATCTATGTAGCTCTATATCTATTTATTGATTGATCTATCTATCTATCTACCTACCTACCTATCTATTTATCTATTTATATATGTACCTATCTATCTATTTGGATATCTTTTTATCTATCTATCTGGGTATCTATCTATCTATCTATCTATCTATCTATCTGTCTATCTGCAAATCTAGCTATCTGGCTATCTATCTATTCATCTATCAATTTATATATCTATCTATCTCCCTATCTGCTTATCTGTCTATCTGTAAATCTATCTATCTATCTATCTATTTGTTTATTTGTATATCCATCTATCTAACTATCTGTCTATATAAAATCTTTCTTCTGTATCTCTATCTATCTGCTAATCTGCTATTTATCTATTATCTATCTATGTATGTATCTATCTACTTTTTTATCTATCTATCTGATTATCTGTTTATCTGTCGATCTGTCTATTTTCTATTTATCTACCTGTTTATTTGTCTATCTATCTATCAATATATCTATTTATCTCAATATCTATATATCTATCTATCTCACTATCTATATATCTATCTATATGTCTTCTATCTATCTGTCTATCTATCCAGCTATTTGTCTGGCTATCTGACAATCTGTCTACTTTTTTATTTTTGTCTATCTTCTTTTTATATGTTTATTTGTCTATCTACAATTCTCTCTATCTATATGTGTATCTGAATATCTATATTTATGTCTATCAATCTATCTGTTTATATGTCTTTTTGTATATCTACATATCTGTCTATCTATCTATCTATATATATTTCTAATTATCTATCTATCTATCTATTTGTTTATCTATCACTCTATCTATATATCTGCCCATCTATCTATCTATTTATCTCTTGATTTGTCTATCTTTCTATCTATCTATTTTGTCTATCTTTCTATATATTTATTTATAGATCAATTTAGAAATTTATCTCTTTGTTTATCTACTTGTCTATTTGTCTATCTAATTATCCGACTTTCTTTTTATTTGTATAATTGTGTATATAACTATCTGTCTATCTATCTATCTGTCTATCTATCTATCTATCTATCTATAGTCAACATGTCCATATGTCTATATATCTTTCTACCTATCAATCAATCTGTCTGTCTATTTGTCTATCTCTCTATCTGTCTTTCTATCTATCAATTTGTCAGTCGATATGTCAATCAAAATATCTTTCTATCAATCAATCAATCTATCTATCTATATGTCTATTTGTTTATTTGTCTATCTAGCTATATGGTCAATCTGTCTCTCTCTTTATCTATCATTCTATTTATCAGGTTATCTCTTTATCAATCTACTTGTCTATCTATTTATCTATCATTCAATATAACTATCTTTATACCTTTCTATTAGTGTATGTCTATCTATTTGTGTGTCTAACTGTCGATCTGTCTATATTTTTATCTGTTTATCTGTCTGTCTATCTATCTATCTATCTGTCTATCTTTCTATCTATTTTTCTTTATGGTTTATCTATCTATCTCAATATCTGTCTATCTATCTATTTATTTTTTTTATCTCTTTATCTTTCTACTTGTTTGTCTATCTATTTTTATATCTATCTTTCTACCTATTTATCTATCTATCTATCTATATATCTGTCTGTCTATCACTCTATCTATATATCTAATTATCCATCTTTCTATATGTTTATCTATCTATTTGTCTATCTATCTATTTGGTCTATCTGTCAATCTCTCTATATATCTTTCTATTTAGAAATTTATCTCATTAGCTATCTACTTGTCTATATTTCTATCTAATTATCTATCTTTTTTTCTATCTAATTGTATATATATATATATATATATATATATATATCTTTCTGTCTATATATTTATCTATCTTTCTTTCTTTTTGTCTATCTATTTGTCTATCTATCTATCTATTTGTCTATTAGTCTATATGTTAGTCTATTTATCTATATATCTATCTATTAGTATATATGTCTATCTGTCTATCTATATATCAGTATATTTGTCTATCTGTCTAACAGTCTATCTATCTTAATCTCTGTCTAACTGTCAATCTATATATTTATCTATATGACTATCTATCTATATGTTCTATCTATATATCTCTCTATCTATCTATCTATAAGTTTATCAGTTTATCTCTTTATCTATCTACTTGTCTATCCATCTATCTAGATGTCTATTTGTCAATCTATAAATCTATCTCTCTGTATATCTATTTATCTATGTTTCTATTTGTATTTCAGTCTGTGTGTGTGTGTGTGTGTGTCTATGTGTCTGCCTATCTAACTATATATCTATCTATGTGTAAATGTGTCTATATATCTATCTGTGCGTTTGTGTGTCTATCTATTTGCTTGTCTAATTGTCTTTTTTCTGGCTATCTTTCTATCCATCTATGTATCTTTATCTATCTATCTATGTAGATCTATATCTATCTATCCATCTTTATATCTATCAAACTATCTACTTACTTATCTATTTATCTATTTACCTAATAATCTATTTGGCTATCTTTTTATCTATCTATTTGTGTATATATCTATCAGTCTATCTGTAAATCTAGATATCTAGCCTTCTATCTATCTATCTTTATATCTATCTATTTATCTATCAAACTATATATCTATCTATCTGCCTATCTGCCTATTTGTCTATCTGTAAATCTATCTGTATATCTAATTGTTTATTTGTATATCCATCTATCTAACTATCTGTCTATATAAAATCTTTCTTCTATCTGTCTATCTATCAGCGTATCTGATATTTATCTATCTATCTATCTATGTATCTATCTATTTGTCAATCTGTCTATCTGTCTTTTTGTCTTTTTGGCAATATGTCGATCTGTCTTTTTTCTATCTATCTATCTATTTGTCTATCTATCTATCAATCTATAAATATATCTGTTTATCTCATTATCTATATATCTATCTATATGTCATATATCTATCTATTTGACTATTTATATGACAATCTGTCTACATTGTTATTTTTGTCCATCTTCTCTTTATATGTTTATGTCTATCTACCTTTCTGTCAATCTACCTGTGTATCTGAATATCTATTTTTATGAATATCTATCTATCTATATATCTATTTATATGTCTTTCTGTATATATATCTATCTGTCTGTCTATCTATTTATCTATCTATATTACTATCTATCTATCTGTTTGTCTATCTATCACTCTATCCATCTATATGTCCATCTATCTATCTATTTATCTCTCGATTTGTCTATCTTTCTGTCTATCTATTTGGTCTATAGTATATCTATCTATTTAGAAATTTATCTTTTTGTCAATCTATTTGTCTATCTGTCTATCAAATTATCTGACTATCTTTTTATTTGTCTAATTTTGTTTATATCTATCTAATTATTTTTCTATCTATCTATATGTCTATTTGCTTATCTATCTATTTGTCAATATGTCTATATGACTATCTATCTATCTGTCTATCTATCTGTCTGTCTGTCTATCTATCTATCTATCTATCTGTCTATCTGTCTATCTATCTATCTATCTATCTGTCTATCTGTCTATCTGTCTATTTGTCTATCTATATATCTGTCAATTTATCTATATTTCTATCTGTCTATCAATCAATCTATATGTCTATTTGTTTATCTGTCTATTTATCTATATGGTCTATCTGTCTATCTATCTATATGGTTAATCTGGCTCTCTCTTTATCTATCTATCTATTTATCAGGTTATCTCTTTCTCTATCTACTTGTCTATCTGTCTATCAATCAATGTGACTATATTTATACATTTCTATTAATGTATGTCTATCTATCTATCTATCTGTCTAACTATCAATCTGTCTATATTTTTATCTATTTATGTGTCTATTTATCTATCTATCTATCTGTCTATTTGTCAATCTATCTATCTATATGTCTATCTTTCTATCTTTATATATGATTTATCTATCTATCCTATATATGCCTATCTTTCTATCTATTTATTGGTTTATCTCTTTATCTTTATACTTGTCTGTCTATCTATTTATTGATTTATCTCTTTATCTTTATACTTGTCTATCTATCTATTTTTATATCTATCTTTCTAACTATTTATCTATCTATCTATCTATATTTCTATCTATCTATCTGTCTGTCTATCTGTCTATCACTCTATCTATATATCTATCTATCCATCTATCTATATGTTTATCTATCTATTTGTCTATCTATCTATTTGGTCTATCTGTTTATCTTTCTATCTATCTATATGTTTAGCGATTTAACTCTTTATCTAACTACTTGTAAATATTTCTATCTAATTATGTGACTATCTTTTTTTCTGTCTAATTGTATATATATCTATCTGTCTATCTATCTATCTATCTATATGTCTGTCTATCTGTCTTTTTCTATATCTATCTGTCTATTTATTTATCTGTCTTTTTGTATATCTATCTGTCTATTTATTAATTTGTCTAATAGTCTATATGTCTGTCTATTAATCTATAAGTCTGTCTATTTATCTATCTATCTGTTTATTATTATATATGTCTATCTGTAAATCTATCCATCAGTCTATCTGTCTATCTATCTTTATATCTGTCTAACTTTAAATCTTTCTATTTATCGATCTATCTATCTATCTATCTATATTCTATATCTGTCTATCTATCTATCATTTTATCGGTTTATCTTTTTATCTATCTACTTGTCTATCTATCTATCAATGTGACTATCTTTCTATATGTCTATTTGTGTATATGCCTATATATCTATCTATCTGTCTATTTGTCTATCTATCTATCTGTCTATCTGTATATCTATTTATCTATCTATTTTTTTTCTGTCTATTTGTCGATCTATCTAATTATCTATCTGAATATTTGTCTACCTCTTTATCTATCTATATGGTTATTATATCTATCTCTATATCCATCTATCTGTCTATCTATCTATTTACTTGTCTATCTGTCAATTTGTATATCTGTCTGTTTGTCTGTTTTCTTTCTAACTTTCTGTCTATCTGTTTGTCTATCTATCTTCTATATGTATGTGTATCTCTTTGTTTGTCTATCTGTCTATTTGTCAATCTATTTAACTATCTACCTATTTATCTTTATATTTTCTATCTATATATCTATCTATATATCTATTTGTTTGTTTGTCTATATATATGTCAATATGTCTATCTGTCTATCTATCTATTTATCTTTCTTTCTTTCAATCAATCAATCAATCTATTTATCTCTCTATCTATCTATCTGTCAATCAATCTATCTGTCTATATCTTCTTTCTATCTATATCATCTTTCTGTTTATCTCTCTATATACCTACATATCTATCTTTCTATTTATATGTCTATATGTCTATCTTTATATCTATATAACTATCTATCTGTCTATCTCTATATGTGTCTATCTATCTATTTGTCTATTTGTCTATGTGTTTATCTGTCTATCTGTCTATCTCTATATGTGTCTATATATCTATCTGTCTATCTATCTATTTATCTATCTGTGTATTTGTCTATCTTTTTATCTATCTATCTTACTTTCTATCTATCTGTCTATCTATCTATCTGTCAATATGGTCTTTATGTCTATTTGTCTACCTGTCTATATGTATATCAGTTTTCTATTTATCTATCTACTTGTCTATCTATCTATCTTTCTATTTGTCTATCTAACTTTCTATCTATTTGTCTATCTAACTTTCTATCTATTTGTCTATCTGTCTATCAATCTATCTTTTTAAATGTCTATCTCTCTGCCTTTATCCTCTATCTGCCTATCTATCTATTTATCTGTATAACTTTCTATCTGTCTATCTATCTATTTGTGTGTCGTTGTGTTTGTCTGTCTATCTATCTATGTCTGTGTGATTGTTTGTGTGTGTGCATTTGTCTGATTGTCTATGTGTTTGTTTGTCTATGTGTCTTTCTATCTATTTATCTATATAACTTTCTATCTGTCTGTCTATCTATCTATTTGTGTGTCATTGTGTTTGTCTGTCTATCTATCTATGTCTGTGTGATTGTTTGTGTGTGTGCATCTGTCTGATTGTCTATGTGTTTGTTTGTCTATGTGTCTCTCTGTCTATTTTCTATGTGTCTCTTTATCTGTATGTCTATCTATCATTTTGTCTGTTTGTCTGTTTGTCTATCTATCTATCTATCTATCTATTTATGTAGCTAGCTAGCTATCTATCTATCTAGAGGTGTCCATTTGGTCATGCCAGGCCGGCCCGACATGATTATTATACGGTGTCGTACCTAGCCTGGCATGGTTTCTTTAGGCCAGGCCTAGCACAACCAGCTGGCACGACGTGTTTTTTAGCCTGCCGGGTCTAGCCCGTACGGGCTGGTTTAAAAAAAACAAATAAAAATTATTTATTTGTTTTTAATTTTTATGTAATCATAAAATATAAAATAGATAATGTTTAAAAAAATAAAATTGTAAATTGTAAATTTTTTTAGTTATAAAGTTTATTTTTTTTGTTATTTGTTTTAATTATGTATTAATTAGATTATAATTTTAATTTATTAGAATTATATTTTAGAATTTATATATGAAATTTTTCAACACAAAAATAAAATTAATAGAAAATTTATTTAACAAAAATGACAAAGCCACAAAACCAAATGCCCAAACCAAAGTAAATACAATGTAAATAAAAATGAGTAGAAAATATCAAAATCCAAAATTAGAATCAAGCATAACTCATAAGCATAAACATAACTGTAACATAAGTGTCGATGTTAGCATCGGCATGTCACAATCTCACAATCATCAACCATCAGGTATCAAGTGGGAACCTCATCAATCGTCCATCGTCGTATCATTATCATCATCAACTTCAATATCAAAATAACTATCTCATGGATCATCATCAGCAATCAACTCCTCCACTTTCACTGCTATCGTAGACCCGATTCTCAACACGATCTTGTATCCTAAAGTTCGAATCCTTCCTCTTCTTCATGCATGCTAAAGCCTCAACAATATATGGATGTAATTTTCGATTTCTTATCTGAAATTACATTCATTGCAATAGAAAACATAGACTTCGATGCTATGCTCGATACTAGAGGAATCAGTAGATCCTTTGTCATTTTAGATAGCACGGAAAAGGTGGATTCACTTGATTTTTACAATTATAATATATTAAGATTCTTAGTGTTGGAATGTGAGCGGATTGAGTAGTAATCGGTATCTAAATATCAAGATGGCTCACTCCTATTCGACGATCCACCTCGTCGTTTCCCCCTCTCTAAATAAATGGAAACGACGTCATCTCCGGCCCAGCCCAGCATGAGGCACGACATGATTCGGTCGTGCCTGGGCCGGTACAACATGAGAATTTCCTGTGCCCATGCTTGTTTCGTGCCTATCCAAGGCACCTACCATGTCGTGCCTTGCCAAG
>JAREIK010003698.1:329315-386681 GCA_029783825.1 Sapria himalayana
AAGTGCAATGCAATCGTGAGAGTATAAACTGACGAACACCTGTTCGTCATTCATAAAAAATCTTCAGGAATTTTATTTATGAAATCCTTGAAGCCTAATCAGTGTTGTCAATAATAAGTTCGTCACTCTTACTATTGATATAGTTGGATATCACGTGTTCGTATCCAACACATGACTCTAACTTAGGTACGTGTAATTACAACGGTGTCTCACATCCGATTGGAATTTCTTCTTCTTAAAATTCATAGAAAAAAAAGACTACCGAACTTCTATTATCTATGAGGCATGCGTATATATTTTAGTGAGTTAAGTATGTTTCTCAAAGCTAGGTAATACACCTTCATCCCTGCTTGTACAATCAAGTTAATCACGTAACACATGCATATGATGTAGAAAATCTCTTCTAATGGTCCATCTCTAATATTCCTAACAAACATGTTAATCGCTACTCCATTAATAGATGCATTATTGAATGTGATACTAAAAATTTTATTTTGAATTTTTTATTCTCTAATGATTTTTATCATACATTCAAAAATGGTCGGGCCATCATGAGGATAGAGAATCTCAGAGAATCCTAAAATATTTTTATTTAGAGTCCATTTAGAATCTACATAGTGGGTGGTGAGACATGCATAAGATGCATCATCATGATTTATCCAGATATCTAACATCATGGACACCACTCTATTATATGCCCTAGATTCATTTATTATTATTTGTTTTTATAACTTATAATATATTAGTATGTCGTTCCTAGATGTGGACCTAGGAATCCTACAATAAGTAGGCTGAAATTATGTATGTATGATGCTCACTACCCTTAGATCTTCCAAAAATCTAACTGGATGACCCATCATGGAGATTAGTTTGGTCATTCCTTCCCTACCCAACTAGCTCTGGTATATGAAGGGGGTAAATTTTGAGACTAGACTGGATCTTGCCTCAAAAAATGCACTGCCGAGTTTGGTTTGCATATGATCTAATGCACCATGTTTTTTAGTGCATAATTCAACATGTCTCTTAAGGTGCACAGTCCCAAACGAATCTTACAAGTTACAATTTTCTTACAATATTTACATTATGCCATTTGTTCATCCTAAACCCTAACATTTTTTTTGTTTTATTATATTAAAATGAGTCCAAACTATATAAGTCCTCCTACTTTTTAGTTTTTTAGATGTTTGGGTTGATATGGCCGGAGAAACCAAAGTTTCAGCAGCCTCGAATCTTTATGTAAGATTTTCATTTTCAAAATTTAAATTAATTTCATTAGTATTTGTCATTTTTTGTTTTTTTAGAAAAATAGGATATATTAAAGAGTAGAGAAAGAGAGAGGGAAAGTAAAAAACTAATTAATTTTAAATATTATGTTAAGGCTTAAGAGCTATAGTTAACTAATTAAAAAAACAAAAATACCCATAAAGTAGTGTAAAGGTAGTGCACGTTCACCACAATTCTAACTTCCAAAGACCAATGCAAATACCAACCAAAGCTAAACCCAATTTGTGAGTCACAAAAAGCCGAGCCGAAATCCCAATAGAGAGAATTTTAGGAGAAAGATTTGAGAGAGAGTATGATCATTTATGTTTTTTAAAAATATAAAAATTAGAGAGATGGCGTGGGGCTTTTATAGAATAATAATAAAAAAATTTATATGTACTTTTTTTGATTTTTTTATAATTTTAATGATTTTATTGGTGCAGAATCACGTGAGCCGTCAGATTCTGCTCCATAGCCGTTGGAGGCAAAATCCAACGTCTTAAATTCAAAATTTTTAAATTTATTTTAATTTTTTAAACTGGTGGGGAACAAATTGAGGGGGTGGGGTGGAAATTGGAATCAGACCCGAGTAGTTTTTCAATCCATCAGGCTTAGCTGCTAGGGTAGTTTCTAAGCTCATGTCAAGATATCGTGCCCACGAGCCATGGTATTATGCCATGCCTGGCCCTGCATGAGGCCTAATTAGCATCGACACTACACAATATGGTTCATGCCGTGAGCAAGCTCAGCTCGGGCACGGGCATGAGAAATTCCAGTGGCATGCTGGGCTGGGCACGATAGAATCATGTCGTGCTTCGTGCCGGGCCTACCCGGCCCGGCCAGTTTGACACCTCTATATAATAGTATATGTTTCAAAAGTGACTATCTTTCTATCTATCTATTTGTTTATATGTTTATCTATCTATTAAGCAATCAATCTATCTGTCTATCTATCAATCATTTGTTTTTTCTATATGTCTACCAATATATCTGTTTATATATCTATATGTCTAAATGTCTATATGTCGTTATGTCTATCTGTCTATCTATCTATCTATCTAACTATCTATCTATCTGCATATCTATCTATCTATTTATCTGGCTATCTATCTATCTATCATATTTGTCTATATGGTCTATATGTCAATATCTCTATTTGTCTATTTATTTATCAGTATAATTTTTATCAATCTACTTGTCGATCTGCCTATCTATCTATCTAACTATCTCTTTATCTATTTAATTGTGTATATATCTATCTAGCTATCTACCTCTATAAATATCTATTTATCTATCTGACTATCTTTTTATCTGTCTATTTGTGTATAAGTCTATCTATCTATATCTAAATGGCTATCTATCTGTGTCTATCTATTATATGACTATATATATATATATATATATATTTATGTCTATCTATCTGTCTATTTGTAAATCAAGCTGTCTATTTGTTTGTAGATTTTTCATTCTGTCGGACAGTCAGTCAATCTGTCTAACTATCTTCAATCATTATGTGTGTCTGCCTATCTTTCTATTTGTCTATTTGTGTGCTTATCAATCTATCTATATATTTATCTATCTTTATATCAATCAATCTATTTTTCTATCTATAAATCTATCTGTTTATCTATTTATCTATCGATCTATCTATATATCTATGTGTCTACATATCTATTGGTTAAGCTGTCTATTTTTCTAACTTTCCATCTATCTGTCTATCTGACTATCTATTTATCTTTCTATCTATCTATTTGTCTTTCTGTCTAACAATCTAACTATTTATCATTCTATCTGCATTCTATCTATCTATTTATTTATCAATCTATATATCTATTTATCTCTCTATCTATATATCTACCTATTTTCCAATCTGTCTATCTCTCTATCTCTTTATTTCTATAACTTTTTATCGGTTTATCTTTTTATCTATATACTTGTCTATCTATTTATCTATCTATATGTGTATCTGGCTATCTATATATCTATCTATATGCCTATATATGTATCTATCTATCTGTCTATATGTCTATATATTTATTTGTTAGTTTATCTATCTATTTATTTATCTAATTATCTATCTATATGTCTTATTGACTATCTATCTATCTTAAAATATACATTTCTATCTATTTGTCTACTGTCTATCTATCTATCTATCTATCTATCGGGATTTATGTCTTTATGTATTTCTACGAATCTATTAATTTGTCTATCTATCTATCTTTCTTTCTTTCTAAAGATTTGTCTATCTCTTTATTTGTATCTATCTATCTACTATCAATTTGTCTATCTGTTTATCTATCTATCTTTTATTGATCTATCTATCTATCTAACTATGTATCTATTTATCTAGCTATCTATATAATTATTTATATGTTTGTCTACCATTCTATCTGCCTGTCTCACTACATGTCTATCTATCTATTTGTCTGTCTATATTTCTATATTTCTATATTTCTATAAAATAATCTATCTATCTGTTTATCTATCTATTTGTCTATCTATCTATCTATCAAAATGGTCTATCTGTCAATCTCTATTTCTTTATATTTATCGATTTATATTTTTATCTATCTACTTGTCAATCTATCTATCTAATTATCTGACTATCTTTATATCTATATATGTAATTATCTATCTATCTATCAATTAGTTTATCTATCTATTTGTATATTTTTCTATCTATATATATGTTTATCCATCTATCTGTCTATCTATCTATCTTTCTATTTCTCTATTTGTCTATCATTCTATCTATCTATATGTCTATCTATCAATCAAATTATTTATCTATCTATAGGTCGATCTATATATCTATCTATTTATCTTTTATCTATCTGTCTATGTGTCTATTTTTCGATCTATGTATTTGTCAATATATCTATCTAACTATCTATCTATTTATTTGTTTAACTGTCTATCTTGCTATCTACCTTTTTTTCTATTAGTTTATCAGTCTATCTATCTATCTGTCAATTTGTCTTTCTATCTATCAGTCTATATGTCAATATGTCTATTTGTCAATCTATCTATCTTTCTATCTGTCTATCTGACTATAATCACTCTATTTATTTAACTATCTCTCTATCTAACTATATGTCTAATCGTCTATCTATGAATTTGGATATCTACCTATTTATCAATCTGTTTATTAGTTTATCTATCTATCTGTATATCTATCAATCTGTATTTCTGTCTATCTTTTTATATGTCTAAATTTCTTTCTATCAATCAATCAATCTATCTATATGTCTATATATCTATCTCTTTATCTATCTATCTATTTATCTATCTGTCTATCTATCTATCTATCTGTCTATCCATCTAACTATATATATGACTATCTATCTATCTATCTATATATCTATCTGTCTCTACTTCTATCTCTTGATCTGTTTATCGGTAATTCTATAAATCTGTCAATTTTAAATATTTATAATCATTCAATCTATATACATATATATATATATATATATGTCTATTTATCTATTTGTTTATCTGTCTATCTATGTATCTATCTGTCTATCTATCTAAAGATCTATCTGTCTATCTTTATATTTGTTTATATGTCTTTCTTTATATTTGTTTATCTATTAATCTGTATATATTTCTTTCTATCTATCTATAAGTCTATCAATCAATCAATCAATCTGCTTATCTCTCTATCTGCCTATCAAATTATTTTCCTATCTTTCTATTTTCTTTTCTGCCTGTCTATCTATCTATCTATCTATGTGTATATCTTTCTATCTGTTTATTGGTCTATATCTCGATGTGTCTATTAGAATTTCTATCAACTATCAATATATCAATCTATCAATCTTTAATCTTTTTATATATATGTCAATCAATCTATCTATCTATCTATCTATCTATCTATCTATCTGTCTATCTGTGTTTCTATTTATCTATTTATTTGTCTATCTGTCTATCTGTCTATCTGTCTATCTATCTATCTAATTTTCTCCCGATTTATCTATCTATCTATCTGTCTATAAGTCTATTTTTCTATCTGACTATATGTCTATCTATTTATATGTTTATCTATCTATTTGTCTATCTATTTCTCCCTTGGTCTATCTTTCTATTTTTCTATCTATCTATTTGTCTGTCTATTTATCTTTATCCCTATCTGTCTATGTTTGATTCTCTCAATCTATTAATCTATCTATCTGTCAATCTTTCTATCTGTCTATCTATCGATCTTTATATATAACTACTTATATAAATATTAATCTATTTATCTATCTATCTTTCTATCAATCTTTTTATCTTTCTTTCTATGTGCCTATCTGCCTATTTATCTTTTTATCTTTTTTTCTATCTGCCTATCTGCCTATTTGTCTATCTATCTTTCTCTCAAATGATCATTTTATTTTTCTGTCTATCTATCTATCTATCTTTGTATCTGTAAATCTGTTTATTTGTCTGTCTGACTATATGTCTTTCTATTTATATGTCTATCTGACTACCTATCTTTTTCTCTATCTGTCTATTTAACTACCTATTTATTCTTTCTATCTTTCTATATATCTGTAAGTCTATCTAAATGTCTATTTGTCCATGTTTATAACTATCTATTTGTCAATCTGACTATATATCTATTTGTTTGTCTGTCTATCTGTCTGTCTATCTATCTATCTATCTATCTGTCTATCTATTTATCCTATCTATCTATCAATCTGTATATCTGTCTATCTATCTGTTTGTCTGTCTATCTGTCTATCTCCCTATTTCTATATCTATCTGTCTATATCTTGATTTGTCTATAGTTCATTCTTTAAATCTGTCAATTTGTCAATCTGTCAATCAATCAATCAATCTGTCTATCTTTTTATATATATCTCTATCTATCTATTTATCTATCTATCTATCTGACTATCTATCAATTTGTTAATTTGTCAATCTATCGATATATCCATCTTTCTATCTATTTTTCTATATCTCTATCTATTTATCTATCTATATACCTATCTATCTGTATGTCTAACTATCTATTTAATTATGTATCTATCTATCTATTTATCTATCTATTCGTCTATCTGTCTATTTTCTATCTGTCTATCTGTCAATTTGTATACCTATCAATCTTCCTTTCTGTGTATCTGCCTATCTATGAATATGTCTGCCTATCTATCTATCTTTCTATCTGTATATATATATATATATATATATACATATATATATATCATTATATGTCTATTTATCTATTTGTTTATATGTCTATCTATCTATCTGTCTATTAATTTATTTGTCTAATTGTCTAAGTGTCTCTCTCTATATCTTTTATCTATTTATCTATCTTTCAATCTGTTTATATGTCTATCTATCTATCTGACTATCTATCTATCTATCTATCTATCTTTCTATCTATCTTTCTGCCTATCTATATATTTCTCAAAAAGAGTATATGTCTTTGTCTCTATCTTTCAATCTATCTATCTGTCTATTTTATTATTTTTCTATCTCTCTATCTTTCTATATAGATTTTTTACTACATATAATTTTGTCAATATGTATATATGCCTATGTGTCTATCTTTCAATCTATCAATCTATCTAACTATCTATGTGCTTATCTTTCAATCTATCTATCTCTCTATATGTCTATGTCTATATGTCTACATGTCTATATGTCTACATGTCTATATGTTTATATGTATATCTTTCTATCGTCCATCTATTTATTTTCCTATCTATCTTCTGTATATCTGTTGATCTATCTATTTGTCTATCTGTCTATGTGTCTATCTGTCAATCTATCAATATGTATATCTATTTATTTGTCTATTTATCTCTCTGGCTATTTAACTATCTGTCTATCTGTCTGTTTGTCTATCTATCTATCTTGTTATCTATTTATTTTTCTAACTATCTATCTCTCAATCTACTTATGTGTCTATCTGTCTATCCATATATCTGTCTATCTATTTTTGATATATCTATTTATGAATCTATTTGTCTATATGGCTATCTGTCTATCTATCTATTTGTCTATATGCCTATCTATCTGTCAGTCTGTCTTTGTGTCTATGTCCCTTTGTGTCTCTCTATCTATCTTTCTATCTATCTATCTTACTATCTATCTATCTGCCTATCTGTCTATCTATATAACTATTTGTCTATCTGTCTCCTATCTATCTGTCTAGCTTGCTATATATCTAGCTATCTTTCTTTTTGTCTATTTGTCTATCTATCTATCTTTCTATTTGTCAATCTGTCTATTTTTTTATCTATTTATCCATCGATCTATCTGTCTATTTGTCTATCTGTCTATCCATAGACCTATCTGTTTGTATGTCTATTTTTTGTATATCACTCTATCTGTCTATCTATTTATCTATCCGTCCATCTATCTATATGTCAATCTATCTATCTATCTGTCTATCTGTCTATATATCTACATGTCTATTTGTATATCTATCTATTTTTCTATGTACATATATTTCTATCAGTCAATTGTCTAATTGTCTATGTGTCTGTATATCTATCTATCTATCTATCTATTTATCTATCTATCTTTTTTTCTATATGTCTATCTATCTTTTTAATGATTTTTTTCTCTATCTACCTATCTAGCATTCTATCTGCCTAACTACCTATCTGCATATTTCCTTATCTGCCTATTTTTCTATCTATCTATCTGTATATCTATAAATCTACCTATATGTTTATCTATATATATATATATATATATATATATATATATATATATATATATATATATATATGTTTATATGTATATCCGTCTAACTTTCTTTCTTTCTATCTATATATCTATCTATTTGTCTGTTTATCTATCAATTTGTCTAACTTTTTATTTATCTCTCTATCGATCTATATATCGCTTTTTTATATGTGTGTATCTTTCTATCTACAATTATGTCAATCTATCTATCTATTTATTTGTATATCAATCTTTTTGTCTATCTATCTATACTTTATATGTCTATCTATTTATTTGTCTATTTGTCTATCTGTGTATCTATCTATCTATCTATGTGTCTATGTGACTATGTATCTATCTGTCTATCTACCTATCTATCTACTAGTATATCTATCTTTATGTCTATATATCTTCTCTCTATTTGTTTAGCTATCTATTATCTAGTTATTTATATAAATTTCTATCTACTTTTGTATCTATCTGTCTGTCTATCTATTTATTTGGTCGTCTGTCTATTTTTCTATCTGTATATTTGTGTATCCATCTATTTGTCTATCTGTCTATATGTCTATTTATATATCTGTCTATCTATCGATCTAACTAACTAATTATCTATCTATATATCTATCTATCTACCTATCTGCATATGTATGAGTGTCTATATATATAGCTTTCTATATATCTATCTCTCTGTATCTATATTCTTTTTATAGTTTATATTATTCATATTCTTTTTAATCTTCTTATTCTTTTAAATCTTCTTATTCTTATTATTCTTCTTTTACATATTATTCTACTTTTTATTCTTTTCTTCTTATTCTTTTTATACTTCTTATTCTTATTATTTTTATTATTGTACTTATTTTTCTTAATCTTCTTATTCTTTTTTTATTCTTATTTTTCTTATTCTTTTTATTCTTATTATTTTTCTTAATCTTATTATTTTTTTTATTCTTTTCATTATTCTAATTCTTTTTATTTTTTTTTCTTTTTAATCTTCTTATTAATCTTATTCTTCTCCTTCTTATTATTCTTATTATTCTTAATGTTCTTATGTTTATATTTTTATTCTTCTTATTTTTCTTATTATTTTTATTTTTTTTATTCTTTTTATTCTTCTTATATATATATATATATATATATATTAATTATTATTATTATTTTTCTTCTTATTCTTCTTATAATTTTTATTCTTCTTATTATTCTTATTATTCTTATTGTTTTTATTTTTCTTATTCTTGGTATTATTCTTATTTTTCCTATTCTTCTCATTATTCTAATTCTTCTCATTCTTCTTATTCATATCAATCTTATAATACTTGTTATACTTCTTATTAGTTTTATTCTTCTTATTTTTATAATTATTCTTATTATTCATATTAGTCTTATTATTCTTATTTTTTTAATTTTTTTGATTCTTTTAATTCTTCTAATTTTCTTATTATTCTTCTTATTATCTTCTTTTCTAATTATTCATTTTAGTATTCTTATTCTTTTTATTCTTCGTATTCTACTTAATCTTCTTATTCTTCTTAATCTTATTATTGTAATTATATTTTTATTCTTTTTTTCTTATTATAATTTTTTTTATTCTTATTATTTTACTTATTCTTATTCTTTTTATTATTCTTATTAATCTTATTTTTCTAAATATTCATATTCTTGTTTTTCTACTTATTCTTCTAAATTTTTTATTTCATCTAATTCTAATAATTCTTCTTATTTTTTTATTCTTCTTATTCTTCTTATTCCTCTAATTCTTCTTATTCTTCTTATTCTTCTTATTCTTTTTATTCTTTATTTTTTCTTTTTATTCTTATCCTACTTATTTTTCTTTATCTTCTTTATTTTCTTATTCTTCTTTATCTTCTTATTCTTCTTATTATTCTTATTATTATTTTTCTTTTTATTCTTCTTATTTTTCTTTTTCTTCTTATTATTTATATTCTTCTTATTCTTATTGTACATCTTATTCTTCTTATTCTCCTTTTTTTATTTTCTTATTATTCTTCTTATACTTCTGATTTTCTTATTCTTCTCATTATTATTATTATTCTTCTTTTTCTTTATCTATTTTTTCTCATTACTCTTCTTATACTTTTTTTCTTCTTATACTTCTTATTCTTCTTATTCTTTTGATTCTTCTTATTCTTCTTATTCTTCTTATTCTTTTTATATGTCCTATTCTTCTCATTATTATTATTCTTCATATTCTTAATTTTCTTATTCTTTTTATTCTTCTTATTCTTTTTAATCTACTTTTGCTTCTTTTTCTTGTTATTTTTCTTATTATTCTTATTATTCTTATTATTTTTATTATTTTTATTCTTCTTATTCAACTTATTCTTCTTATTTTTATTATCCATCTTTTTTTTATTATTCTTCTTATTCTTATTTTAATTCTTATTGTTCTTATTTAACTTATTCTTGTTTTTCTATTATTCTTGTAATTCTTTTTATTCTGGTTATACTTCTTAATCTTTTTATTTTTTCATGCTTCTTATTCAACTATTTATTATTATACTTTTTATTCTTCTTATTCTTCTTTTTTTTTTCTTCTTCTTCTTCTTCTTAATCTTTTTATTCTTCTTGTTCTTCTTATTCATCTTATTTTTTTTCTTCTTATTCTTCTTAATCTTTTTATTCTTCTTGTTCTTCTTATTCATCTTATTTTTTTTCTTCTTATTCTAATTATTATTTTTATTCTACTTGTTCATCTTATTTTTTTATTCTTATTATTCTTTTTTATTCTTCTTATTCTTTTTGCAGTTATTCTTGTTATTCGTCTTATTATTCTTATTAATCTTCTTAATCTTCTTATTCTTTTCTTCTTATTCTTATTTTTGTTTTTCTACTTATTCTTCTAATTCTTATTATTCTTCTTATTCTTCTAATTCTTCTCAATCTTCTTATTTATCTTATTCTTCTTATTCATATTCTTCTTATTATTATTCTTCTTATTCTTCATATTCATCTTATTGTTCTTATTTTTATTTCCCTTTTTCTTCTTATTCTTCTTATTCTTAATTTTTTTCTTTTCTATTTTTATTCTTATTATTCTTAATATTCTTATTATTATTTTTCTTCTTATTTTTGTTATTCTTATTATTATACTTTTTATTCTTATTATTATTCTTCTTCATATTTTGTTATTCTTATTATTATTCTTATTTTTTTTTCTTATTATTTTTGTTATTGTTCTTATTTCATTCTATTCTTCTTATTCTTCTAATTCTTCTAATTCTTCTAATTCTTCTAATTCTTCTTATTCTTATTAATCTTATAATACTTGTTATACTTTTTATTAGTTTTATTCTTCTTATTTTTATAATTATTCTTGTTCTAATTATTCAACTTATTCTTCTTATTCTTCTAATTCTTTTGATTTTTCTAATTTTGTAATTTTCTATCTTCTTCTTCTAATTATTCTTCTTTTCTACTTATCCTCCTTATTCTTTTTATTATTCGCATTCGTCTTAATCTTCTTATCCTTCTTAATCTTATTATTCTTATATTCTTTTTATTCCGTTTTTTCTTCTTATAATTCTTATTCTTATGATTCTTATTATTCTAATTATTTTTTTTTATTCTTTTTATTCTTCTTATTAATCTTATTCATCTTATTCTTCTAATTCTTCTAAATTCATCTAATTCTTCTAATTCATCTAATTCTTCTACTTCTTCTAATTCTTCGTATTCTTCTTATTCTTTATATTCTTATTATTCTTCTATTCTTCTTTATCTTCATAACATTCTTATTTTTCTTATTCTTTTTATTCTTCTTTTTCATGTTATTATTTTTATTCTTTTTTTCTTATTATTCTTCTTATTCTTTTTATTCTTCGTATTCTTTTTATTCTTCTTATTCTTTTTATTCTTCTTATTATTCTTATTTTTATTTTTCTTCTAATTATTCTTATTCTTTTTTTCATCTTATTTTTCTTTTTCTTCTTATTTTTCTTTTTTTTATTTTCTACTTATTATTCTTATACTTTTTATTTTTCTTATTCTTTTTAGTCTTATTATTCTTTTTACTATTCTTATTTTTCTTATTCTTTTTATTCTTTTTACTCTTCTTATTCTTCTTATTCAACTTATTGTTCCTATTCTTCTTATTATTCTTATTCTTCTTATTATTCTTATTATTCTTATTATTCTTATTATTCTTATTCTTCTTATTTAGCTCATTCTTCTAATTCTTCTAATTCTAATTATTCTAATTATTCTAATTATTCTTTTTATTTTTCTTATTCTTATTCTTATTATTCTTCTTACTCTTCTTATTCTTATTATTATTCTTATTCTTCTTATTACCTTTTTTTCATATATTATTATTATTATTCTTATTATTATTATTATTCTTTTTCTTCTTATTCTTCTTATTCTTCTTATTCTTCTTATTCTTCTTATTCTTCTTAATCTTATTCTTATTCTTATTTTTCTTATTCTTCTTTTTAGTATTATTTTTGTTATTCTTTTTATCATTTTTAATCTTCTTAATCTTTTTTTTTTAAAGTTGTTTATTAATTTTAACCCTCTCTTTTGGCGGAGGAATACCCTTTTTACAACTAAAATCTGCCCTTATCCCTCTTACACCCATCCACTTTAATGAAAAAAAGAGACAAAGAACCAAGCCTAATTTTAATATGAGTACATGTGCTCGCTTTGAGCTTATTTGTTTAAAGATCTTGAGTTATTTTTAACTTCCATTCTGAACTTGTAACACAGTTATATGCCCACTTCCTTAATGTTAACTTTCCCTTCATGGACCTCCTTCTATAAGTCAGTTGACGGCTCCAAAGCCTGCACAACAAACATTTTTCTGCATAGGGATTTATCTTCCTTACATACCTGAAACTTTATTGCATAAACACCCTTCATGCTACACTTTTTCTCCAGCCCTTTGTATCTTGCTCCCTCTAGTTCTTCACTTTATATGCTGTTCCGGAGCCTTGACTTTCACTATATATGCTGCACTCTACACTTTATATGCTGTTACAAGAGCTTGACTAACCCTTCATCATGTATGCTGTATAATACCTGTGCTGCTAAGAAAACCAAGAAAACAAAGCCAAATATACATTCTATTTCTTTTCTCCCTCCTAGATTCCTTTCTAAACAAACCTGTAACTGTAGGGATAGAAATTCCCCTACCGACTGCCTCCATTCCTTCTAACAGCTTAGTTTTATTGAATGGTTTAAATTGCATACAAATATGGTACCATAATGTTCCACATATGAAGCTTGTAGAAGTGAAGGGATTTTTCATAAGACATGATGCGTCGTGACTAGGATAGCTTTGTCGTAGTAGAAATATGGTGATTGGAGGAGGTGAGATAGATAAAGCAACATCAATTTCACGAAAATATTTTACTTTATGCATTGTTATTAGATACATTGAAGAAGAAGTTGTAATATAATTTTGTTATGTTTTTATTTTAACTATGTAAAATATTATTTCAGAATAATTTATTAATTGATTTTAATTTTTGTTAATTATAAATTATCATTTATAGTTACTATTTCTATTCAATTTAATTTAAAAACATAAAAACATTTAATTAATTTTTTTGTAAAAAAAAAGTAAAATAGTGAAAATAGTTTTGGAATTAAAATAGCTAGGGATTTTTCCCTAAATAATTTAGCTAGGGAATTTTCTAAAGCTCTAAATTGAGATCATAATTAGCTAGGGAAATATTTAATTTAGCTAGGGGATTTTTTGTCGCTAAAATTATTTAGCTATGGAATTTTTCCCTCATTAAGTTTTTGCGATGGGCATTTCGCTTAGGAAAAGCTCCATTGTTAATCTGTCATTATTATGATCTAGTATAGGTGTCAACCGAACCGGGGCACCCCAGCCTGGTATGAGGCATAGCACGATTTAGTTGTGCTTGGCCCAGCATGGCACGGAAATTTCATGTGCCCATGTGGTGCCTGTCAATAGCACAAACCATGTCATGCCATGTCGAGGCCAATCGGGCCTAGTGCCATGCCGTGCCGAGGCCAATTGGGCCTCCTGCCATGCCTGGCCAGGCACAGTTCCATGGCTCGTTGGCATGATAACTCGGCACGACCTGAGAAACTACCCCATCGATAGAAGCTGAGCCCGACAATATCATAAACTGCTCAAGCTCGGGTCCGATTCCACCCCCACACCAGCCCTGCCGACCCGACCCAATTCCCAACGGTTCGAAATTTAAAAAAAATAAAAATTTTTAAATTTTAGTAGTTGGATTTTGCCTCAAATGGCTACGGGGTAGAATCCGATGGCCCACATGATTATGCCCCAAAAAATCAATAAAAAATTAAAAGAAAATAAAAAAAGATAGTTTTTAAAAAAAAAATCATAATTATATTCTATAAAAGCCCCTACCCCCCCCCCCCCCCCCCCTCTCTAATTTTTATGTTTTTCAAAAACATTAATTCTCACTCTCTCTTAGATCTCTCTCCTAATATTCTTTCTCGGGATTTCAGCTCGATTTTTCGTGACTCACAACTCGTACTCGGGCTTGGCTTTGGAAGACATAATCTTCATCTTGGTATGGTGCACGTGCATTACCTTTACTCTGCTTTATGGGTATTTTTATTTTTTTTTATTATTTAACTAAAACTCTTAACTTAACATAATAATTAATATTTAAAAATAAATTGTTTTTTACTTTCTCTCTCTCTCTGCTCTTTAATCTATCCTCTTGTCTAAAAAACCCAAAGAAAATGACTAATACTAATGAAAATAATTTAAATTTAGAAAATTAAAATCTAACACAAAGGTCCGAGGCTACTGAAACTTATGTTTCTCTGGTTGTCTCAACCCAAATATCTAAAAGACAAAAAACTAGAAAGACTTCTATATTTTGGACTCTTTAATAAAATAAAATAAAAAAATATTAGGGGTGAGGAAGAAGAAATGTCATTATGCAGATATTATAAGAAAATTTTAACTTGTAAGAGTACGTTTAGGACTGGGCACCTTAAGAGGTATGGAGAAATATGCACCAAAAAACATGGTGCATTAGATCCTAGGCAAACCCAAATTAGCAGTGTAATTTTTGAGGCTAGATTGAGTTTAGTCTCAAAGTTTACCCCCTTCATATACTACAGTGAGTTGGATAGGGAAGGCATGGCCAAACATATCACCTTGATGGGTCTTCTAATCAGATTTTCGGAAGGTCCATAGGTAGTGCACATCATACAGACATATTTTTAGCCTGCTTATTGTAGGATTCCTAGGTCCACATCTAGGAATTACATACTAAAATTTTAAAAGTTAGAAAAACAAAAAATAATTAATGAATTTATGGCATATAGTGGAGTGGTGTCTGTTACATTTGATATCTAGACTAGTCACGATGATTCATCTTATGCATGTCTCACCGGCCTCTATGTAGATTCTAACTGGACAATGAATAAAAAAAAATTAGGATTTTCTGAAATTCTCGATTCTCATGATGGCCTTGCCATTTCTGAGTGTATGATGAAGATCTTTAGAGAATATAAAATTCAAAATAAAATTTTTAGTATCACATTCAATAACATATCTAATAATGGAATAACAATTAATATGTTTATTATAAATAATAGAGACACACTATTAGAACAGATTTTCCACGTCAAATGCATGTGTCAGGTGATTAACTTGATTGTACAAGCAGGTATGAAGATGTGTTCCCCTGCTTTGGATAATATACGTAAGTAACTAAAATACATTCGTATGCCTCATAGACAAAATTAGTTCAGTAGACTTTATTTGTCTATGAATCTTAAGAAGAAGAAATTCCAATAAAATGTGAGACACTGTTGGAATTACACTTATTTGATGTTGGAGTCATGTGTTGGATACGAACACATGATATCCAACTTCTTAAATAGTAAGAGTGATGATATTTTTATTGATGACACTGACTAGGCTACACGAATTTCATTTATGAAATTCTTGAATATTTTTTATGACACACCGAACATGTGTTCATTGGGTTATACTTGCATGACTTGCATTGCACTCAAGTGCATTTGCAACATTAGTAGCAAGCTTGGGAAGTATTGAGCTGACCTGACACTTAGCCATATGGTTGTAGAGATGAAAACCAAATACTTAAAGTACTGGTCTACCATTCCAATTCTTTATTGTCTCGCTGCATGCATGGACCCTAAAGTTAAGGTGGAAGGGGTATATAACATTTTGACTTACATTTCCTCATGCATGAAATCAGAATACCCATCTGAAGGTTTCATTCACGAGGAGTTGACTGACCTTTACACATACTACGATACTAGGTATGGTGGTAGTAGTAGTGAGACTATGAGTACGGACTTGGATACCATATTTGGAGATGATGATTTTTCCATTCAGTTAGTAAGGAAAAAATGACAGGGTGGACCATCAAATAGGAACGAGCTTTATTGGTACTTGGATATTAATTACTGCTGAGTCCTATCACATTCTATTACTAAGAATCTTGTTATATTATAATGGTGAAAATCATATGAGACATGTTTCCCATGATATCTAATATGACATGAGATTTACTAACTCCTTCGGTATCGAGCATATCATCAGAGTCTACTTTTTCTATTACCGTTAATGTAATTTCAGATAGGAAATCGAGATTATGTCTAGATATTGTTGAGGCTTTAGCATACATGAAGGATTGAAAGGATTTGAGGTTTAGCATCCAAAATCATGCTGAGACTGGGACTATAGTGAAAGTAGAAAAGTTGATTGGTGATGATGATCCATATGATAGTAATTTTGTTGTTAAGGTTGAGGATGAAAATGATATGCCGGTTGATGATTGATGAGGTTGCCACTTGATGCATGACGGATGATGATTGTAGGATTGCGACATGCTGAAAACAACAGTTATGCTTATGCATATCAATTTTGAGTTATGCTTGATTCTAATTTCTGATTTCGACGTTTTGTACTCATTTTTATTTACATTGTATTTACTTTGGTTTTGGCGTATGGTTTGACTTTGTGACTTTGTAATTTTTATTAAAGAAACTATGTTTATTTTATTTTTATATTTAAGAATTTCATTAAAAATTCTAAAATTTAATTTTAATAAAGTATAATCTAAATCTATTAATCTAATTAAAACATAAATAAAATAAATAACATTAAAAAATTAAACTTTATAACTATTTAAAAATTTTCAATTTTCAATTTAAATATTTTTATTTTTTAAACATTATCTAAACTATTCTATATTTTATATTTACAAAAATATTATACATTTTTTTATTATTTTTTAAATCAACACGTACAAGCCTATTCTGGATGTACATGGCTGACCCAGCATGATAAAAAACTAGCTGTACTGGTAGGCCATGCTGTGCCTAGCTTGAAGAATCTAGGCTAGGCCACGCATGACATGGTATAGTAACCATGTCTGGCAGGCTATAACCATGCCAGGCAATCTGCCCATTTGACACCTTTATGATTTAGCAATGGTCAATCCCATTTAGCTAGGAAATTTCAATAGCTATTTGTAATTATTTTTGTATTGTTTATTTTTATTTAACTAATCATTCTTCATAATATTCTTATTCATCTTATACTTCTGAATCTTATTATTTTTATTATTTTTATTATTCTTCTAATTCTTCTTATTTTTCTTATTATTCATATTCTTATTTATTTTTTTAGTCTTCTTAATCTTTTTTTGTTTAAATATTTTTTTTTCTTCGTATTCTAAAAATTCTTTTTATTCTTCTTATTCTACTTATTCTTATTTATTCTTCTTATTATTCTTATTCTTCTTATTCTTCATATTCTTCATATTCTTCTTATTCTTTTATTTATTGTTATTCTTCATATTCTTTTTATCCTACTTATTCTAATTATTCTTTTATTCATCTTATTTTTCTTATTCTTCTTATTTTTTTATTCTTCTTTTCTGCATATTCTTTTTTTCTTCTTATTCTTTTTATACTTCTTATAATTTTGATTCTTCATATTCTTCAAAATCTTCTTATTCTTTTTTATCTTATTATTATTCTTATCTACTTATTTATCTTATTTTTTTTATTTTTTTTATTTTTTTTATTTTTTTTATTTTTTTTATTTTTTTTATTTTTTTTATTCTTTATATTTTTGATATTCTTTGTATTATTCTTATTCTTATTATTTTCACAATTCTTCAAATTTTATTATTCTTCTTATTCTTCTATTCTTTTTATTTTTCTTTTTCTTCTTATACTACTTATTCTTATTATTCTTTATTTTTATTTTTATTATTCTTATAATTTTTTTGTATTCTTCATATTCTTCTTATTTTATGTATACTTCTTATTCAGTTATTCTTCTAATTCTTCAAATTTTATTAATCTTCCTAGGCTTCTTTTTCTTCTTATTGTTCTTATTCTTCTTATAATTCTTATTCTTCTTATTCATCTTATTCTACTTATTATTTTTATTCTTCTTATTCTTCTTATTTTTCTTATTTTTCTTATTCTTCTTATTCTTCTTATTCTTCTTATTCTTCTTATTCTTCTTATTCTTCTTATTCTTCTTATTCTTCTTATTCTTCTTATTCTTCTTATTCTTCTTATTCTTCTTATTCTTCTTATTCTTCTTATTCTTCTTATTCTTCTTATTCTTCTTATTCTTCTTATTCTTCTTATTCTTCTTATTCTTCTTATTCTTCTTATTTTTCTTATTTTTCTTATTCTTCTTATTCTTCTTATTCTTCTTATTCTTCTAATTCTACTTATTCTTCTTTTTATTCTAATTCTTATTATTATTATTATTCTATTTAATCATTTTATTCTTTTTATTCTTCTTAGTTTTATAATTATTCTTATTCTTCTTATTGCTCTTAATTTTTTTATTCTTCTAAATCTTCTTATTCTTATTATTATTTATTTTCTTATTATTCTTTATATTTTACTTATTCCTCTAATTCTTCTTATTTTATTATTATTATTAATACTTTTTTATTCTTAATTTTCTCCTAAACTTCTTATACTAATTATTTTTCGTATTCTTCTTATTTTTATTAGTCTTATTACTAATCTTATTTTTATTATTCATTTTATTCTTCTTATTTTTCTAATTTTTCTTATCCTTCTTATTCTTCTTTTTCTACTTATTCTTCTTTTTTTTCTTTTTTTTCTTCATATTCAACGTATTCTTCTTAGTCTTCTTATTCTTCTAATTCTTATTTTTCTAATTCTTCTTATTCTACTTTTTCTTCTTATTCTTCTTATTGATCTTTTTATTCACATTCTTCTTATTCTTTCTATTATTCTTATTGTTCATATTAATCTTATTCTTCTTATTCTACTTTTTCATCATATTCTTCTTATTCTTCTTATTCTTCCTATTCTTCTTATTCTTCTTATTCTTGTTATTCTTCTAATTTTTTTATTCTTCTTACTCTTCCTTTCTTCTTATTCTTCTTTTCTTCTTATTCTTTTTATACTTCTTATACTTCTAATTCTTCAAAAATTTCTTATTTTTCCTATTTTTTTTATTATTCTTCATATCTACTTATTCTTCATATCTACTTATTCTTCTTATTTTTTTATTTTTATTCTCCTTTTTTTTGATATTTCTTTTTATTCTTCTAATTCATCTTATTCTTATTATTCTCCATTTTCTTTAATTTCTTCTAATTTTACTTATTCTTCTTTTTCTTCTTGTACTTCTTATTTTCTTATTCTTTTTATTTTTATTATTCTTCTTATTCTAATTTATTTTATTATTTTTCTTATTCTTCTTTTTCTTTTTTTTATTTTATTCTTCTTTTTCTTTTTTTTTATTCTTATTCTAGTTATTCTTGTTATTATTCTATTTCTTATTAATATTTTTATTCTTCTTACTCTTTTTATTGTTCTTATTCTTCTTTTTTATTCTTATTATTCTTATTTTACTTATTGGTCTTATTCTACATATTCTTTTTATTCTTCTTGTTCTTATTCTTCATCTTATTTTTTTTATTCTACTTATTCTTCTTTTTATTCTTATTCTTATTATTATTCTTATTCTAGTTATTCATTTTATTCTTTTTATTCTTCTTATTTTTCTTATTTTTATAATTATCCTTATTATTCTTATTCTTCTTATTGCTCTTAATTTTCTTATGCTTCTAAATCTTCTTTTTCTTATTATTCTTCATTTTCTTATTATTGTTTTTATTTTTATTATTCCTTTAATTCTTTTTATTCTTTATATTCTTTTAAATCATATTATTCATTTTTATTCTTATTTTTATTCTTTTTCTTCTAATCTTCTTGTATTTATTATTCTTCTTATTCTTTTTAGTCTTCTTATTTTTCTTATTCTTCTTATTTTTTTTATTCATCTAATTCTTCTGATTTTTTTTTTCTATTTATTATTCTTATTCTTAAAATTCTTATAAGTCTTCTAATTATTCTAATTTTGCTTATTATTCTAATTATTCTTATTCTTCCGATTCTTCTTATTCTTCTTATTCTTATTATTCTTCTTATTCTTATTATTCTTATTATTCTTCTAATTCTATTTATTTTTCTAATTCTTCGTATTCTTCTTATTCTTCATATTCTTCTTATTCTTTAATGCTTCTTATTCTTCTTATTCTTCTTATTCTTCTTATGCTTCTAATTCTTCTTATTCTTTTTATTCTACTTATTCTTCTTATTCTTTTTATTCTTCTTATTCTTCTTCTACATTTTATTCTTCATATTATTTTTATTATTCTTATTATTTTTATTCTTCTAATTCTTCGTATTCTTTTAATTCTTCTAATTATTCTTATTCTTCTAATTCTTCTTTATTTTCTTATTCTTCTTATTCTTCTTATTCTTCTTATTCTTCTTATTCTTCTTATTCTTCTTATTTTTCTTATTATTCTTATTCTTTTTTCATCATCTTATTTTTTTTATTCTTTTTATTCTTTTAATTCTTCTTATTCTTAATCATCTTATTTTTCTTATTCTTCTTATTTTTTGTTTCTTCTTATTCTTCTTATTCTTCGTTTCTTCTTATTCTTCATTTCTTCTTTTTCTTTTTATTCATCTTATTCATCTTATTCTTTTTATTGTTCTTATTCTTCTTATTCTTATTATCCTTCTTATTCTTTTTATTTTTTAATTCTTCTAATTTTTTTTATTCTTCTTATTCTTCTTATAATTTTATATTTATTATTATTCTTCTTCTATTTATTTTTTAAATAAACTTTTTCTTCATATTCTTCGAATTCTTCTAATTCTTCTAAATTTTCTAATTCTACTTATTCTCTACTTCTTATTCATCTTATTCTTCTTATGTTTTTTATTCTTCTTATTCTTATTATTCTTATTATTCTTATTCTTCTTACTCTTTGTATTCTTCTTATTCTTCTTATTCTTTTTACTCTTATTATTGTTCTTATTATTCTTATTTTTCTTATTCTTCTTACTCTTTGTATTTTTTTTATTCTTCTTATTTTACTTATTCTTTTTATTATTTTTATTCTTCTTATTTTTTTAATCTTCTTATCTTCTTATTCTTATTATTATTATTTTTTCTTCTTATTCCTATTATTCTTCATATTCTTCTTATTCATCTTATTTTCTTATCCTTCATATTCTTATTATTCCACTAATTCTTCTTTTTCTTCTTATTTTTTGTATTCTTCTTTATTTTTTTATTCTTCTTATTCTTTTTTTTTATTCTTTTTATTCTCCTTATACTTATTATTCTTCTTAAACTTTTGATTCATTATATTCTTTTTAGTTTCTTATTCTTTTTTATCTTATTATTATTCTTATCTACTTATTCTTCTTATTGGCTTTATCTTTATTATTCTTTTTTTTATTCTTTTTATATTTCATATTCTTTTTATTCTTCTATTTTGTTTTATTCTTATTATTCTCCTTATTTTTCAATTTCTTCTAATTTTAATTATTCTTCATATTCTTTTTTTTCTACTTATACTTCTTATTCTTCTTATTCATTTTATTCTTCTTATTTTTCTTATTCTTCTTATTCTTATTTTTATTATTCTTATAATTCTTCTTATACTTATTATTCTTCTTATTCTTCTAATTCTTCTAATTCTTCTAATTCTTCTAATTCTTTTAATTCTTCTAATTCTTCGTATTCTTATTATTCTCATTATTCTTCTAATTCTTCTTAAATCATTATTATTATTCTTATTCTTATTATTATTCTTATTTTTATTATTCATCTTATTCTTATTTTTTCTTCTTATTCTTATTATTCTTATTATTCTTATTATTCTTACTATTCTTATTATTCTTCTTAGTCTTTTATTCTTCATGCGCTACAACAAAAATGTCATATAACTAGGGATAATTTCCAAGATAAATGTGCATTTTCAGTCGCTAAACAAGATATTACGAAGGATTACTGATGGATCGGTTCCCTATCTAAAGTTCTCGCTAAAATTTAGTAAGGTAAAGTGTCCCTAGCTAATAAATTACTAACTGAATAATTCCTAGCCAAAAAAAATAATTTCTCTAGCTAAATTAGCTAGCTAAATATGATTTTCCATTGCTAAAAGGAAATAACGATGGAAGATTTCCCAAGATAAAGTGCTTGTCGTTAAATATTAGACATGGAAATAGTCCTTAGATATTAAATTTAGCGATGGAAAAACCCTTCGCTTAAATAGAATTTTTTCTAGGTAAATTAGTAAGGGATTTATCCCTTGCTCATTCAGCAAGGGATTTTTCCCTAGCTAAATCAGCTAGGGAATTTTCCCTAGCTAATTTAATTTCAAAAATATTTTTAGAATATAATTTTTTTTTTAAATTTTTTAATTAAAAAATTTAATCTTTTTATATCAAATTGAATAAAAAAGAAACTATAAATGATAATTTATAATAAACAAAGAATAAAATCTTTTAATAACTTTATCTAATTTAATATTTTATATAATTAAATTAAAAAAAGAAACAAAATTTTATTACATCTTATTCATCGATGTATATACAGACTGTGCATAAAGTATAATCTATCCATTCATCGACATTGCTTTCTCTTTCTCTGCTCCTCCGATTATTATTTTTCAGCTGTGACAAAGTTGTCTAAGTCACGACATGTCATATCTATAATATCTACAAGTTATGTTTTGATATATATATATTACTACGGTATATATGTAAATATATACTAGCATTTCACTCGTGCATATATTACTACAAAAAAACTACAGTATTATTTCTACATATATACTAAGTAAAAATATACTCAATATATATGTGCATAAAATATTGACTAATTATATGTATGTTTATACTGACTTTCTACATACACATATACCACATTTGTTGTTGTTGCTGCTCCCACTGTCGCTGCTGCTCCTGTCGTACCGCTGCTAATGCCGCTACTGATGTTGGTGCTTCCAATGCTGCATGTTCTACAATCGCTACCGGTGTTGCCATTGCTGCCAGTGCTGCCACTACTACCGTCGCTACCTCCGTAGCCATTGGTGCCGCTGCTGTAGGTGTTGCCGCCGCAGCCACCACTGTCGCTGCTGCCACTGCTGCCATCGCTGCAGCTGTTTCTGTTGCTACCAATGCTGCCGCCGCTGCCACCACTGCCACTGCTGTCGAATCCACCGCCGTTAAATTTTTTTCTGCCATAGCTGTCGCCACCGAGCAACTACCACCACGGCCTGTGCTGCCGCCGCTACCACCACTACCATCGTTACCACTACTGTCATTGCCGCTACTAGCACTGCTGCCACTACTGCTGCCGATGCCACCATTGCCGCTGCCGCTGTCGATTATGCTTATGCCACTACTGCCGCCACTATTGCCACCATTGCCCCTGCTACCGCCACTGTTGCCACCATTGCCCCTGCTATCCCCACTACCCCTGCTATCGCCTCTGCCACTATTGCCACCTTTGCCATCGTTGCTGCCTCTACCATTTCTGCCACTGCTTCTGCCGCAACTGTTGCTACCGCTACTGATAATAAAAGTATGGCGGGTGATGATGCTCGACTGATGAACTTGAGATTGAATGAGTTTTTGATAAGGCAGCGAGCTGGTTCTCCAAAAATAGGACCCGATATTCCTCCTAGACCAGAATTACACAACACTACATAAGCATCATCATCAACATCATTCTAAGACCTAGTACAATTAGAACGAATCATTGTAGAATCCAGACCAACAAAACTTATGTATTCATACGTTTGCTTTGTACAAACTGATAATTGCATTTCAATACAATTACTAAAATTTTATGACCAACTTCTACCTGCCTAGCTGACCTGGACCAAAAATATCATCCCCCAGCTTTAAGAAAAGTCTAATATCCATTGCTTTTATTACCTACATTAGTGAGCAATGCACAATGATGACTAGACCAGCCCGAGAAATTATATATTTAAAAGTGTGTCTATGTGTAAATAGGTGTGTATGTATGACAATATATACATGCTTACAAATAAATATTTGCATCCACTCACGTATATACTCGGTATATACGTACGTATATACGAAAGTATAAAATAGTGTATATACTGAGTATATACGTACAAATATACTCAGTTTATGCGAACATTTATACTCGGTATATACGTACTTATATACTCAGTATATACGTGGATATATGCTCATTATATATGTACATTTAAACCAAGTATATATGTACATTTAGACCAAGTATATATGTACGTACTATAGTATTATATGTATGTATATATAATCACATAGCCTTAAATGACACACACATTTGTACTTTAATGCAAATACACATGCTATCAAAGACAAAAGAAGAAAATAGTACGGGACTTAAAAAACACGCATATAGGTCTCCCAGGCACGGTCAGTATTCCTCATTCTTTTTCTTCTGGTACCCCACGCAGATAGAGAATATTGTTACACCTGCACTTGGAGCATAACATACTACATTTACAAACAAATAACCAATGAGAAGCAGTCACAGATCTGAACTGCGGTGATACATATCTGCACAAAATAAGAGTGACATGAACAAACCTACGTTTGCGTGGAATTAATATTTTTGGTTCATCTCGCTGCTTTGGGGGGTGGGGTGTTGTTCCCAGCACCAAAGAGGCCCCATCAAGGCTTTTACATACCTATAATAGACAAATACTCTACCCAAAAATTTTGGGGACACACAAACATATTCCCAGATATATAAAAATAGGTATTATAGACATGAACAAACACAAATTAAAGTTGATTGTCATATAGTTTCAACAAAAATTTAATTAAATAATTTAATATTTTTATATAAATTGAATAATAATAGAAACTATAAATGATAATTTTTAATCAACAAAAAAAATCATTTAATAACTTATTCTAATACAATATTTTATATAACTAAAACAAAAAAATAACAAAATTTTATTACATCATATTAATCAATGTATTCATCGACAGTGCATAAAGTATAATCTATCCATGCATTGATATTGCTTTCTCTTTATCTGTTCCTCCGATCATTAACTTTCTATTGCGAAAAAGCTATCTGAGTCATGGTGCATCATGTCTGTTGAAAAATCTCTTCGCTTATACAAGCTTCATATAGGAAACAATGCAGCACCATATCTGTAAGAAATTTAAATCACTTAATCAAATTAAAATAAATAATAAAAAAGCTATGTTTTGATAAATATATATTATTGTAGTAAATATGTACATATATCCTAGCATTTCACTCGTACATATATTACTACATTATATGTACATATAAATTGTAGTATTATGCATACATATATACTGAGTACATATATACTTAGTATATATGTACATAAAATATTACATTATTATTTGTACGTATATACTGACTATATATGTACGTATTTACCTCATTTGTTTCCATTGCCACTACACCCACTGCCGTTGTCACTCGTGCCGCTACTGACAATGTCGCTACCACTGCCACTACCACTGTTACTCTTACTGTTGGTGTTGCCGCTACTGCCGATGCTACTGCTCATGTCGCTACTATCGGTGCTACCACCGCTCCTGCTGCTATCGCTGCTGCCACCGCTACTACCAGTGATGCCGCTGCTACCACCGCTGCCAGTACTACCACCACTACCGCCACTTCTGGTGCTGCCAATGCTGCCACTATTGTTGCCACTGCTGTTGATGCAGTCGCTGCTTTTACTGCCACTAATGTTGCCGCTACCTCCGCTGCCGACGTTGTCGTTGATGCCTCAGCTGCCTCCATTTTTGCACTGCCTCCATTTTTGCCACTGCCTCCACTACCTCCATTTTCGCCACTGCCTCCATTGTCACCGCTACAGCCACTTCCATTACCGCCACCGCCGCCGCTACCGCCGCTTCAACTGCTGCCACCGCTACTACGACCACCGCTGCTGTTGCTGCTACCACTACCACCACTGCAGTCACTGCCACCACTGTAGTTGCTGCCGCCACTGCCACTGCTACCACTACTGAAAATAGGCTTTTACATACCTATAATAGGCTAAAACTATACCCAAAAAATTCTGAGATACACAAACATATTCACAGATATATAAAAGCAATTATTATAGACATGAACAAACACAAATTAAAGTTGATTGTCATACAGCTTCAACAAAAATCCAAAAGGTGTCGAGCAATTATGTTTAGAAAGAAAGATAGTGCAAGAATAAAATGTTTTAGGAATAATAAAGATAAAATAAGCTAGCCCTCCTATTGATAAAGTTGAAATTGGTAAATATGGGATCCATGCATTGGAAGGACCATGTCAATGTCTGAATGTTTTGAATCATAATTTTTGCATGTGTCTCACATAATGTGTCCTGCAAAGATTCATAATTAAGTTAATCTGAAAAGCAAAGAATAAAACTAGAATAAAAAAATTGAAACATGCAAAAAATTATCATAATTATTTGCTACATATAGACAAAAATAAATAATAGTTTAGAAATAATTCTCATACGAAATCATCCTCATAATTTATAAGGAATTTTGTGCTAGCCTCTCCTACGAAGTTTCATAGGAGAGTCTAGTACATATAGTAATGAGCCTTATTTGTATTATACGAGTCTGACCAACAGATACTCTCATGATATGTGCTTACATATGATACTATATCTTTTGCCATTTAATTTCAAGTTAGTGCAACAAATTAGTTTTATCCCATTTATAATTATATGTTAGTATACATATAGTATATATGGTTATAAATAGTTATATATAGTTAAACATATAGTTATATATAGATATATGCACACAAGTAGTTATAAGTAGTAATACATAAATGCATACAAAGTTATACATAATTATATAGATTTACACATATGTATACATCATTAAAAATAAAGTTATATTTATTTAAATAGAGTTTTTATATTTATACAAATATTTATATATAGTTATACACATATAGTTAAATATTATGTTGTATGTTTTTATACATATAATTATAAATATAGTTACATGTAATTATACATATAGTTAAACATATAGTTAAACTTATATTTATACATGTATGTATATATATTTTTTCATTTAATTTCATATATGTATACATATAGTTACGTATAGGTATAGACATACTAAAATACATTTGTTATACTAATATATAAAAATATATATTAAATATATGTTGTTAATTATAAATTTTAATATAGTTATGTATAAATTTTTTATAGTTATACATATAGTAGGATAGAATTATTTAGTTATATGTTATTATACATATAATATATATAGTTATATGAAGGGCAAATTAGAGTGGGTATCTCATATTTCGATTGCTCTTGTCCATAATAGAATTAATAAAAAATAAAAACAAGGTGTGAACTAGAAACAAGCTATAATTAAAATATTTTCTTTCTAGCTGATGTATAAAGTTCAATGAAATGTAGCTTAGATGAAACAATGGGTAAACTAGGAATGTTGATGTGTCAAGTGGGTTGGGCGACATAGGCACGACATGATTCATCCATGTCTGGCACAGTATGATTCATCCATGTTTGGCCTAGATCATAGTCATGTCGAGCTAGGTGGGTCCGACCATGCCTTATGTTAGGCTTGGCATGGCTTGTGTGCCTAACATTGTAGCATGACCCATTAGCACTAGGGTTTTAGAAATAGTAGTTATTTTTTTTAATTATTGTTGTTGCCTTGTTAGCTAAAATATTTATACCCATTATAGGTGAAAATATTTTTGAGCCATCGCATTGCATTTGACCTTTTATTTGTAAAAATTTGATAGCTTTCGAGTTTCTGCTCCAAAATATGTGAAAAATATAAAAAAAATAATTTTTAATTTAAAAATTTTTCTATAAATACTTAATTGATATATTTTTATTTTTATAGCTATATTATACTTTTTTTTTTCTCTTTTTGTTATTCATATATTCATATTGTAATCTATTAGTGCTATTTTGTTAAATAATGTATAATTTTAACATGTCTTGTATGTCATGTTTGTGTTAGTTTCTTGAGCAGTTGACTTTCAGGCACAAAAATATGAGGTACATATCTAAAGTATTTAATACACACATAAAGTTAAGGTATACATTGTGATTCTGTTTAAATAATTAATTTTATTTAGTATATTTTAGATTAATAATTATATTAAAAAATGCAAATAATTTAAAATTATTATTATTTTTCTCCTTCTTTCGATTCAATCTCATACATAAAAAATGATAAATGTTGAATAATAACAATAACTTGACTAAAAAGCTCATATTCGTAACTAGGTTTTCTCTTATCATTTTCACTCATTTGCCTAGAAACATAAAAATAAGCAAAATTTAGTAATATGTATGTACTTAACAAAATCAAAAAAATATATTTGGAGTGTCGAAGACAATTTTGTATAGTATATATTATAAAAAAAATATATACATGTAGTACTTATGATATCGCTCACCTTAAAAGATATGTTAATCAATATACCAAAATACATGATGCATTAGAGTTCAGGTAAACATAATTGAGCTATAATATCTTTGAAGTTGGATCAACATCATGTTAATTGACCAGCTTCATTTATCGTAATGAATTTGTGAGAGAAGATGAGATGAAATTGATTATTAACTCAAGTATTCTGTTAGATTTTTGGAAGATTCAAAAATAATTTCTATTATGCAAATTTACTTTCGATCTTATTATCATATAATTCTTAGTCTTATGTCAAGTAATAGGAATAACATAATAACATATTTTAAATTAAAAAAATAATTAGTAATTAAGAACTTAGCAAATAGAATGGAGTCTTATCCTTGAAGTCCGACTTCTGGACTAGGCATGAATCATGATGATATTTTATTTTTATGTCTCACCATTATGTCAATTTTTAAGTAGAAACTTAATAATTTTTTTCTAGCCAATTAGTAGATCAGAAAATTAAGATTAGAGTCTTTGGCCATAAGATTATCTAGCTCTTTGAAAGATATTATTTGCTCTAAATAGGCTTCAACTGCATATGTCAATTTTTCCTAGTATAAACTCTAATTATTAGGTAGTCAAATATCCTAATTTTTGGATCATAATGATTAGGAAATAGAATATATCCGCATGGACTATTGAATCATCTAAACTCAAAGTAAATTTTCTCTCATGGAAAGTTACTCTTTTCGAAATCAATCTGATTTATACTTATTGATACATATGATGACTCAATACGAATATTATCATAATTTAAACTAATAAGTTCAGTTGTAGCTAATACATTTTCATGTCACTTAACTAGAGGTTTAATCCAAGTGGAATAATAGAAGGGTAAGTAAAAGTAATGGATCCAAATATGTTTTATGGATTCTTATTCTTCAGACTAGCTAAAAAATAATTTATGCTCAAAAAAATAATGTTAGTACTCACTAATATTATATCAAACTCTTATAAAAAAATGTAGATCCTTTTTATATGCTAAAGTAACCAAGAAAGATTAAACTCAAAGTTTTTGGTTTCATCTTATGTTTTGTGGAGAGATTATGAAAAAATAAATGTTTTTAAAATTTATGAGGAAAGTTAAATGTTGTATCTCTGTTATGCATGATCTGAAAGAGTATAATGTAAGATAGAAAATAAGAGGTTAACTATTTGATGAGTTAATTTTTGGTTGATATATAGATTATCTAAAATATTTCAATTAAATATTTATTGTTTCTTTTTAATAATCCTATTTTTGTGAAAGATTGTAACATGGGAAGTCTAATGTATGATTTTTTTGATTCAAACAGTAAATGTTATAACTATTTGATACATATATATTAATATATTATTATTTTTTAAATATTTGTATTAAATTAATTATTTTACTCTTTTATAAAATAATGTTAAAAAGTATGATATAAAGTGAAGTAGAAATAATTCCTACATGATGCACATGTTTCTTTTTCTTAGTATAAATTCTAAATTATGGGTGGTAAATTATCTAGTTTTCAACTCATCGTGATTAGGAACTATAGTAAATTCCTAGACTATTTATAGTGTCATCTGGACTAAAGGTAAATTGCCTCTCCGTGAAAATCTCACTTAGTTAGAGTTGATATGATTTATATTTGTCATAGCTAATGATGCTCCCATACTCATAGGAGGGTAATCATAATTTGAACCAATAAGTTCATATGTAGTTGGTGGTGATCCTCTCTAGTCTTTATAACTGGAAATTTAAAGTGGGGTTATAGGGGAATGAGGAAAAATAATGAGTCTAATTATATATTTAGATTATTATACTTCCTGAATTCACTAAAAAATGAGTTTTGCATTAAAAATATTTTATCACTCTATAATATTATCCTAGACATTAATGAAAAATACTTGTACTATTTTATATACTAAAATAATCAAGAAAAATAAATAAAATTATCACTACAAGAAAGTATCGATTTAGCTAGGGAATTTTATCTAGGGATCAATCCCTAGCTAAATTACAAGTGATTTACTAGGGAATAGCAAGAGATTTATGTTTTTTCTTTGAAAAAGAAATAGCAACGGATTAGTGAGGGAAACTTTTTCATAAATTCCACTCAAGAAAAGAGGGGGATTTAGCGACGGATTAACAACAGAAAATTTTCATAAATTCTGCTAAAGAAAAAACAGGGATTTTAGCGATGGATTTAATGACGAAATATCCCTCGCTAATTAAACCCTTGATTTAGCAACGAAATATCCCTCGTTAATTAAACCCTTGATTCAGCGACGAAATATCCCTCACTAATAAAACCCTTGATTTAGTGACAGATTTTCCCTTGCTAATAAAATCCTTGATTTAGTGATGTATTTAGTGATGGAATATCCCTTGCTAATAAAATCCGTGATTTAGCGACACATTTAGGGACAAATTTAGCGACGGATTTTTCCTTGCTAATAAAATCATTGATTTAGTGATAGATTTAGCGACGGATTTTCCCTTGCTAATAAAATCTTTGATTTAGCGACGGATTTAGTGACGGATTTTCCCTTGCTAATAAAATCTTTGATTTAGCGACGGATTTAGCGATGGAATTTCACTTGTTAATAAAATCATTGATTTAGCAACAGATTTGCGACGAATTTTCCCTTGTTAATAGAATCATTGTTAGTGATGGATTTAGTGATGAATTTTCCTTTGTTAATAAAATCCTTGATTTAGCGATGGATTTAGCGATGGATTTAGCGATGGATTTAGCGATGGATTTAGCGATGGATTTAGCGACGGATATAGTGATTGAATTTCTCTTGCTAATAAAATTCTTGATTTAGCGACAGATTTAGTGATGAATACTCCCTTGTTAATAAAATCATTAATTTAGCGACGAATTTAGTGACAGATTATCCCTTGCTAATAAAATCCTTGATTTAGTAACGGATTTAGTAATGGATTTAGAGACAGATTTTTCCTTGCTAATAAAATTTTTGATTTAGCTACAGAATTAACACGAAATTTTCTAGCTAATAAAATTAGTAATTTAGCTACGGATTTAGCGATGGATCTTTTCTAGCAAATAAAATCCATATTTTAGCTACAGATTTAGTGAGTGAATATCCCTAGCTAATAAAATCCATAAATTAGTGATGGATTTAGTGACGGAATTTACCTAGAAAATAAAATCCTTAATTTTGCGACTAATTTAGCAACATAATTTTTTTAGCTAATTATTAGCGACGAATTTATCCTAGCTAATTAGATCCTGACATAATCTACCATTCATATTTTCTTAATTTCTGCCCAAAGAAAAGAGGAGAATTTAGCTATGGAATTTCCATAGATAATTATTAGCGACAAATTTTCCCTACCTAATTTAAATCCATCACTGAATAATTATCTGAATTTATTTTTTTTATTAGTTTATATACAATTAGAATCGATAATTCTTTAAATATTTTTCTTTTCAAAATATATGCAAATAGCTAGTGATTTTTTAGCTATTTGTGTTAGTTATAATTTCTGTCGCTAATCTTCAATGATATTTTTTTAAGCATTATTTATTTTAATATTTTATATAATTTTCTATATTAAAGGTATGTCATGGTCTATATATGAGCAATCTTTGAATTACACAATCTTCTCATATAATAATTTAAATTTGATATTATAAAAAAAATAATAAATATATAAATACTAATAAAAATTAATATTACATATAATTAAAAAAACTATTTTTTGATTATAATTTAATTAAATTATTATACTTAATTTTATATGAAATATTTATTTATGATATTTAAATATTTTTATTACAAAACATTATATAATTTATTATATAATTATAATATTTATAAAATATTTTAATTAATAAATAAAAATAAATAAAAATTACAACTAATAAAAAACTAGAATAAACAATTTTTTGATTACAAAAATGGATAAAATTATATGAATTAACAAATAAATAAGTAAATATTTATAAAAAAAAGTATAAAATAATATTTTTATTATTATAGAAATTTTTAAAAAATATAATGACAAAGATTTTAAATTTTTGAATTATAAAAAAAAATTTAAATTTTCATAAAATTTAAAAGAAAAAAAGTTGATATTTTAAGATTAATATATTGTTGTTTTAATTACATCAAAAAAATGTGATGATTTAAAAAATTACTATTTCACTGTGGTTATTAAATAAACACTTAAAACATTAAATTTTATAATAATTAAAAGATTCAAATTATATGCTTTTATAATTATTTCATATTATATTAATAAAAAATAAATTAATTCTTATACATTTATAACCATATTATATATATATATATATATATATATATATATGTGTGTGTGTGTGTGTGTGTGTGTGTGTGTGTGAATACTTTATTATTATATAATATTATTTTATTTATTTATTAAATAATATCATTTATGGTTAAATAAAGATCTATTCTATTATTTTATTTAAATTATTTATTTTTTATAATTTTATTTTAGCGTAATTTTTTTATATTTTATTTTATAGTAGTTTAGTATATATATAAGGTTTCATAAAAATGCTTTTTTATCAAGAATAGACCCCACACTTCAAACTGTGCATTAAATGGTAGCAATAACAATGTTTTAGGGTTCTCACCGGAGATCTACAATGTCATAGCTTACGGTGGTGTTCATATAGACATGAGAACAATGCTTGTAGATTGGGCTCCCATCTGCAGGCTCTTCATGTGGGTGAAACCCCCTCTGTTGGCAATTTCGCATCATGGACACTCTGGTAGGCTCAGATAGTTTAAAAATGTTGTGTGGACTAGCTTAATCAGTGGGGACCATAACAACTGCTATTGCTTCAGGCAACAAAATTTGATATGAGTAATGAGTGTGTAGATCAACTGATGACATGAAGCAACTCTATGATGGATGCGTATGAATCCAACCAAGAGGAAAGAGTGACAATCTGTCATGGACTTCAAATATTTCTTCTTCACTCAATGTCTGGCACGAATCTGATGTTGACTCTTGCTTTGGAATTATAAGCTTGGTGATTTGGAAACCCCTATTTTTCAGTGAACCAACAAGAACACCACATGTCTCTAAATTCTTATCAGTATTTGATCGAACAAGTCTTTAGATATCCATCATCAAATTTACAGGGACATGTAGATGTTGATATGAATTGGGGCTTGGCATCCCATCTAGCAAGGATTTTGATAGGCCAGGTCTTGGATCAGCAATCATTGATGGAGGAATTGGAGTCGACTAATGTTGTAATTATGCAAGAACTTGAAGTGAGGATGGTTGTCAGATACTAGTGAACTGAAAATGATCTACTTTTTCTTCCCCATAGTTGATTTTAACCACCTGCCATCATCCAAAGAGAGAACCGATTCCATAGTAGATTCAACTCCTGGAGTATTGCTTGAGGTTTTTGAAAAAATATGTCAGTGTGGCTTGGATACTTAACTTTCATCTCTGGCTTAGACTCCAGCCAATTTTCTTGGAAGCCATTTGGACAAAAAAAATGAGTGCCTAGACAAAGTTTCTTACTTTGGAGGTGGCAGATTGATTGATGGTTTATGAAATCGGCTATCAATTTGTAAAAAGCTTGAAGCAAAATCACGAACATGATAGTTATCATTCTTTTGCGGAGATTGGTGTACCAGATTGGAAGGTAGTTTTACACTCATGCTTGAGCAAGAACAGCTAGTGGGTTCAAATTGTTCAGCTTTTTCATAACCTTTGTTTATCTTCTTCTACTTGGCTTCGAAATTCAGGTTTCAATATTTCCAACTCATCTAATACAGGTAACAGTCTCTTTTTATAAGTTGTTCTTTCTTTGTGGAATAAAACTTGATAATCATAATGTAATGGAATAGTTTTAGATACCAAACTTGAAAATCTAAGAAGAATAGCTTGCAAATCAACTACATTTTTCTCTTCCCTATATATATTTTTCTATCTTAGAAGACTGTCAGCTATTCTATAGTAATTCCAAAGAGGAATCCAATTATCTACATCTAGTTGAGGAGTTATCTTATTTACATTTATTTTCATCTTCCGTGCCAGCAAACTCACAAAATTCTAAGCATGAAATAGTTCATCCGTAGATGCTGTGTATTCTTCGTGAGTATTTATGTGGCGATTGAGAACACTAGCAGATGAAAATTCAGGCCATAACCATTAGTTTTCAAGATGACGAATTGAAACAAGAAAGTCCCGCACTTATCTTTCTCGCACACAAGCTTCCTACTCGAGAGGTAAACTTAATGCTCACCTGAAGGACAGTCGAAGGAGAGCCGAAGGAGAAGGAAAGTCGAAAAAGAAGGAGAGCCTAAGGTTTCATAGAAAAAAAATGCTAAAAAATTTTCTATCTCTCAAATGATGAAGGAGAGCAGAAACACAAGGGAGCAACCTAGAAACCTATTTAGAACAAATAACAAGAGTTTTCAATGGATGAGATGTTAGTTCCCAAGTTCCACTAGAGTGAAAGACATTTACCGGTGATCATTCCATACTTTATCCCATGTGATAAAGTATCTCAGAGAGAGACATGAGTATATTTATATTATCAAAAGAAAAAAAAATATAGTTTAAGATAAAAAATTCCTAGAATAAAATAAAACTTTTTAAAATAGGATGGTATATACCAATAAATTTTGTGTCCATACAGCAATCAATTGATCATAATCAATGAAATCACCATCATGATCATTTAGCTTTAAAATATATTGATCAATGAACTAAGCAACATGTCTCATAATATATACTATAAGGTAAAGTATATATAATCTCTCATTAAGATGAATAGTCAATACATGTTGATCATAAAGAGAACTCATATTTGTACTAACCAAAAAATATATTATCAAAAGAAACTTATTTATCAAAAGTTCCTTCATGCTATCTAGATCAAGGCTCACACCATATAATGTTGCTAGAAAGTAAGTGAAATTAGAAGTTGAAATTTTTTGATAGTGTGACCTAATAGTTTCAAAAGATGTTAAAAGCGAATAAACATGTTTTGCTGAAGCTACAATTGGAGTGCTAATTAGGCTATGGATAGGTAAGCCTCTCAATATTTATCAAAATTTAATTGATGGTGTTAAATTCTTAATGAAATAATTTATTTTCAAAAAAAAAATTATGCTAAATATTACTCTAAATCATCATTATATATGTTAAATCTATTTATTGAAAGATAAAATACAAATGTATCTGACATATAAATTAGATTTTATTTTTGAAATACTTTTAAGAATTCAATATATAATGTCACAAATTGTTATGAAGCCATTGTTGATTTGTAACAAAAAAAATTATATATTTATATGATAAAATTTTTTTTGATATCATGTACATAATTCCACATTATTTCAATGTAAAGATCAAATTTTCTAAATTTTATTTTGTTTACCTTACAATATCTTTTAAATTCAGGAAAATGTGTTTGAATGATGAATTTAAGAATACACATTCATTATATTATCATGCAACTCACAAAATAATTTCATATCTAATTTTACCATCAAATGAATGAAATGATGCACATAATGTCGATTTAAGAAAATATTACAACATATCAATCCGAAATATCTATTAGATATAAATCATAAGTTTCATGTTTGATGTCACTTATCTAGTGACTTATATATTGCAATCACTAATGGCATCTAATGTTAGAGACACTAATGATGCCCTTCAAAATTGTTCCTCTGTTACTTTCAAATTAGGTAGTTGATAGCCATAATATCTTTTTTTGAGTGAATCTTTTTGCATTTGCATAATGATAAACCATAGTTTAAAACCTTTATTGTATCTTAAATTTCCAATAAGAAGAAACCAATTTAGATAATTTTTTAATTAGAATGATACATTATTATATAGTTTTATTTAATTGCTTGTAAATATATTTGTACAAACATTTTTATATTGAAAATAATAGGACACTCTAACATGATCCTCATAAGGCATGATTCTATTAAATTTTTATGTAAATTAGTTGTTTATATTAATTGGTATAGAATTTTCTAGCTATCAATATATCATGATAAAATATAGTTGGTAACTTATGTTTTTTTCATTATTTAGTTGTTTACTTCCTTAATCAAATACTAATATATGTATTTGTATATTGAAAACAATAGGACACCCTAACGTGATCCTTATAAACGATGACTCTATTAAATTTATCGGTAAATCAGTTATTAATATTAATTGGTATAATATTTTCTATCTATGAAAATTTCATGATAAAATATTATTAGTAACTTATGTTTCTTCAGTATTTAGTTGTTTACTTCCTAAATAAAACTTGTTTTATTATATTTTCCAGAGTGAGTTAGTCAATATCTTGCACCATCCCTCATAGACTACCATTTACATGTTTAAAATAATATTTGTATTTGAATTTTTTAGCATGTATTTACAAGTTACTTAGAATTCTAACTTAAACATATCTTATCTATAACAATTACATGTATATGTGATGTTTAACTACAAAAGCTTTATACATAACTATATTTAAATATATAATTTACAACTTATATTTAATATATATTTGTATATATTAGTATATATTAGTATATAAAAAGTAATTTACTATATCTATACAAATACATAACTATAAGTATAAATATGTAAAATTATATCAAAAAATATATATAACTACATGTATAAATATAAGTTTAACTATATGTATAATCTTATGTAATTTTATTTATAATTACATGTATAACAACATACAACATTATGTTTAGCTATATGTGTATAATTATATATAAATATTTGTATAACTATATAAAACTTAATATAATTAAATATAACTATATTTGTAACTATGCACACATATATGTAAATCTATATTTGTTTATAACTTTGTATATATTTATTTATAAATTTCTATAACTACTTGTATGAATACACACACACACACACACACAACTATATGTTTAACTATATATAACTATTTATAACTTTATATACTATATGTATAATAACATATAAATATAAATAATTATATCTTACTATATGTATAACTATACAAGCTTTATATGTAACTATATTTAAATATATAATTTACAACATATATTTAATATACATTTTTATATATTAATATATACAAATGTATTTTACTATATCTATACTTATACATAACTATATGTATAAATATATATAATTATATGAAAAAATATATATACCAACATTTATAAATATAAGTTTAACTATATGTGTGACTATATGTATAACCACATGTAACTATATTTATAATTTACATGTATACAACAAACAACAATATGTTTAACTATATGTGTATACATATATATAAATATTTGTATAACTATATAAAACACTATAAATAAATATAACTATATTTTTAACTATGTATACATATATATAAATCAATTTATTTGTTTATAACTTTGTATACATTTATGTATAATTACATATAACTACTCGGTAGTGGAATCCTTTAAACATAATTTCAATGACTAATTAAGGTTTAAAATTTTGAGGTTCATCTTTAGGAATGAGATATCTAAATTAGATAATAGATTATAACTATCAAAATTTCACATTCAAGCCATTGATAACTCCATGAAGTAGAGTTTTTTTTATCTTTATTACCTATTTTAAAAAAACAAAAAAGAATTTTAATTTTATGTATATATAATCATACTTTAGTACTATTTATTTTATTTAAAAAATTAACTTCATTTGAATATTTTTTTTGTGTAAAAATGAAATTATTACATATAGAAGATTAAAGCTGGCTTGTAGTGACTTAAAGATCATTTAAAGCAAAATCTAAGAGAATGATATTTGTTAAGCATATATACCTTATATATATATATATATGTATGTATGTATGTATGTATGTATGTATGCATGCATGCATGTATGCATATAAGTATATATATATATATATATATATATATATATATATATATATATTTATTTATTTATTTATTTATTTATTTATATAATGTATATATATGGTTGTGTACATACATACATACATATATGTATGTTTCATATATATATGTGTGTGTGTGTGTTAGATATTTGTGAATATATTTTTATATATAAATATATACAAACATATGTATGCTTGTATGTACACTATGTATGTAAATATGTGTATGCACATATTTATACACACACTCACTCACTCACTCAAACACACACACACACACACACACACACACACACACACACACACACACACACACACACACACACACACACACACACACACACACATATATATATATATATATATATATATATATATATATATATATATGAGTGTGTGTGAGTGAGTTTGTGTGTGTTTGGGATGACTGGATTTAATTAAAACAAAAGGAATAGTTATAAAAAAGTTTTCAAAATTGAGGTATAGAGAAAAATTAAAAACTAATGATATTCTTACAGAAGTACAATGACATTAAAGAAGAATTATTAGAAGTCAAAAATGAATAGAAGCACAAATGAGGAGTTATAAAGAGGATATATTTTCACAAACAAATCATTATGAAGACAAAAAGAAGCATACAAGAAAGAAGAAAAGAAGAAAGCTTACGAACAAAAACACAAAAAACATTATTCATGAATAGAAACTCAAATCTAATAAATTAAAAAAAATAGCAATAAGAGTCTTTTCTCTTATTTTATAATACTATTATAATTCTAATTGACAATCAATTGACTAAAGAGAAAAATCTAAAAGCTCAAAAAATAGAGGGAGGATTAGGTATGTTGATTTCTCATAGTATTTGGTATAAATTAAAAACTCTCAACTCTAATAACTACCATAGCCTTTTTCCTAGGCAAGTTATATCAACTCCAATAACTACAAGTTATCTTCCCATTGATGCAAACTCTAAATTTTCGTAAATCCTTTTGAAATTTATGGGACAAGATATGTTGAGTAATCCCTTCGGATTATTGTATAAACTAGGTTTGTTGTATTTAACGAATTTATGAGAGTATCTAAAACTTCATTTTTATAATGATATTAATGCTTTGTAGTTTTTATTGTACTTTCAACCTCTTCTAAGCTCAAATAATGATCTAAAATATACCAAAAATATCACCATAATAAAACAAACATGTTTTAAACTCTTATAAACTATGTATATTTAGGATTCAAGTGGCTAAGGTAAAAGAACAACCCAAAAAAATTGAATCACTAGAAACATTGAAGAGAGATAAAAAGATGATGGCAAACCTTATGTGATTTAAAGTCTCAATGAAGCTTTAAAAAAGTGAACATCTAAAAAGTTCTTGTTATGGTCTTTGAATTTGATAAATATAACGCATATGATTATATATATAAATAAATATTTATAAACATATGTTATATAAAAGCATTATATATATACATATGTATATATTCATTAATATATACACACACACACACACATTATATATATATATATATATGCATATGTTACAAATATATAAAACATAAGTTATATGTATATGTATATATATATATATATATATATATATATATTAATTATATACTTTATATATATATATATCAACATATGTTATATATATACATTTGTATATATAGATGTTATATATTTATTATATTTATATATATATAAGCCTACATAAACTATATAAAAAAACAATTTTGATAACATATATATATATATATATATCTATATGTACAAATTTATATGTATGTGTGTGTATATATATACTTGTTTATATATATATATATTTATAGATGCATACATTTATATGTATATATATATATGCTTATACATACATACATATACATATACATGCATACATACATACATATATTTTTTTTAAAGGTTTGTTTTATTATTATACCCTCTCTTTTGGTGGAGGAATACCATTTGTACGAACTAATACTACCCTTTTTCCCTTTTACACCCATTCTCAAAAAAGAAATAAAAACCAAGCTCTATGAAATCATGCTTTTAACTCTCTTCATTTAAGTATGCATTATGAAGTATGTTTACTAATTTTGATGCAAATTTTCTGGACTATTTTGTTCAAGTTGTGTTTGTAATCTTTTCCTGTCTTTCATAACTTTGTTTGGCTCTTTGAATAGATAGATAGATACATACATACATACATGTATGTGTGTGTGTGTGTGTGTGTGTGTGTGTATGATGCTTTAATTTAGCTTTAAATAGTGCACCAAAATAGAATTTATTTTATTTTTCATTAATTCATATTTCTATGTTTAAATAACGTAGGAGAGTTCAAGATATTTTTCATGAGATATTTGATTTTCTTGAGATATTTAATTTTGCTTGAGCTCGGTGGGACTTGCTCTAGCTTCTTCGTCATAAATAATTTTTCTAAACTCAATTCTAATTTTCTTATTTCCTCCAAGGCTTTTTCCTTGCTATTAAGTGTATGATTGCAATGCTGTTTTTTTAGCCCCGAATCATCAAGTGGTGCCTGAAAGTCCAGCTTGTTGCCTTCATTAATGCTGCTGGCTAATGGCCAACTTTTCACCTCCACTTCCTCTTCTGAAAATAAGTCGTCCTCAGCCCAATTATGTTGCTCTATATGTTTTAAAAACGCATTCCTCCTTTTTTTAGACACTATTTTTTACTTCCCTATTCTAGCTTCCCCTTCCTCCTCCCTTGGCATCTTTTCCAGCCATTTATTAATCTCCTCCCTCTTATCTATACTTAAATCTCTCTCCCATCTCCTTCCCACCATTCTTCCTAGCCCATCTCCCTCCTCTCCTTTCTCCCTATCATTTTCTCTCTCTTCTCTCGGTTCTTTCTCCCCTTCCCATTCTTTCTCTTTCACCCCCTCTTCTAACTTCCCTCCTCCCTCTTGGCCCGTTTCTACCTTGCCATTCCTACCCTCTTTCTTTACCCAAGCTTTCTCCTTAATATTCCTCGTGTTTATCAGAATACAATCTTCTTCTACATGACCCATTTTAAGACAATTAAGAAAATAGTGAGGCATGTTTTTGAGAATAATTTTCTGCCAAAAACCATGCTCTAAGTCGCTACCTATCCATATCCTATTTGGAAGAGACTTTTTGCAGTTAACCTCAATGATGATTCTAGCTGCACTCGGTCTCGTCATGTAAGCTGTGGCCTCATCAATCAGCCACGGCTTACCAATACATAATGCAATGGAGTGTAAAAAAAATGTTTGCTAAATAGATGTATAGGTAGTTTCGGCAAAGCAAACCATACCAGGGCATGGGTAGGCTCCTCGGCTGGTGAGAAATCGGGCGACCATTTGAGGATGCGCATGGGGTAACCAGCCACGCTCTACTACCCTCTAATCCATAACCTCAAGAAGTCATCTTCTTCCTTAAGTTGAAATAAAACATGTTTCCCATCATATATAGCTATCTTCACAACCTGCCTTAGTTTCAATGCCATGATAAATGCATATATATCCTCGTAACTCGGCTTGCCATGAGAAAACTTCTCAATAAGTGTTAGCTTGAAAGGCTCGGCAAGTTTTTGGAATTCCTCTTCAGTAAGAACACTGCAGGCGACGCTTCCTTTGCATCAAAGCTCGGAAACAGGAGCGCATTCTCCTTGGTAATTGAACTGAAAGATTTTTTATTGAATAAGTGATCCGAACCATCCATCCTTGCTCCAAATAAAGCTCAAAACGCAAAACAATGGCAGTTTCATTCTCTAGAATTGAGCTTTCTCTCTCTCTAGAATTGAGCTTCCCCACCAAAATGGCAGTTGCTCCAAATAGAGCGCGTTCTTCTTAATCTTTTTATTCTTCTTATTCTTCTTTACTTCTTGCACATCTTATTCTTCTTATTCTTTTTATTTTTTCTTATTCTTTTTATTCGTCATACACTTCTTATACTTCTTATTCTTCTTATCCTTCTTATTCTTTTTAATTTTTTAATTTTAATTATTCTTCTTATTTTTGTTATTCTTCTTATTCTTCTTACTATTTTTATTCTTCTTATTCTCCTTTATGTTCTTATTCTTCTTATTCTACTTTTTTTCTTATTCTTCTTATTCTTTTTATTTTTATTATTCTTCTTATTCTTTTTATTTTTCTTATTATTCTAACTCTTCTAATTCTTATTATTCTACTTATATTTCTAATTCTTTTTATTCTTTTTATTCTTATTATTATTATTCTTAATATTCTTCTTATTCTTCTTATTCTTCTTATTCTTCTTAATCTTCTTATTCTTCTTATTCTTCTTAATCTTCTTATTCTTCTTATTCTTCTTATTCTTCTTATTTTTTTTATTCTTCTTTTTCTTCTTTTTCTTACTTTTCTTCTTATTGTTCTTATTATTCTTATTCTTTTTATTCTTCTTATTCTTCTTATATTTCTTATTTTAATTTTATTTTTTTTCTTCTTATTTTTACTCTTATTCTTATTATTCTTATTCTTTTTATTCTTCTTTTTCTTTTAAGTCATCTTATTCTTATAATTCTTTTTTTTCTTATTATTCTACTTTTGCTACTTATTATTATTATTCTTCATATTTTTTATCATCTTCTTAATTTTATTATTATTATTATTCTTCTTCTTCTTCTTATTTTTCTTATTTTTCTTATTCTTATTATTATTATTCTTCTTCTTATTATTCTTCTTCATCTTATTCTTATTCTTCTTATTCTTTCTATTGCACTTATTCTTTTTAATCTTCTTATTCTTCTTAGTCTTCTAATTCTTATGATTCATCTAATTTTTGATATTATTCTTATTCTTCTTATTCTTTATATTTATGTTATTTTTCTTATTCTTATTTTCCTCTTATTCTTCTTATTCTTTTTATTCATCATATTCTTCTTATTCTTCTTATTCTTATTATTCTTCTTATTCTTATTATTCTTCTTATTTTAAATATTCTACTTATTTTTCTTATTTTTTCATATTCTTCTTATTCTTTTTATTCTTCTTATTCTTTTTATTCTTCTTATTCTTCTTATTCTTTTTATACTTCTTATTCTTCTTATTATTCTTAATCTTTTTATTTTTCTTATTCTTTTGATTCTTCTTATTCTTCTTATTCATCAAAATTTTTATATTCATCTTATTCTTTTTTTTTAACTTTGTTTATTAAATATATCCCTCTCTTTTGGCGGAGGAATACCATTTTTACAAACTAATTCTACCTTTTTCCCTCTTACATCCTTGCCCATCTACTAAAAACTAAAAGCACTAGGATTACTTTTAAATTTAACATGATAAAATAGTAAACTATAGTCCCATTCTGTTTCTATGTTAGAGCATTCCTTGTAGCTTTATTCTATTTCTTTATTCCTTTATTTTTCCAGTTTGCTTCACTCAACTCATTTTAACCCGGTGCTAGATTGCTTTTCTCGAGCTTTAACTTTCAATAGGGTCTTTGCTATAAAAATTCTAATTTTCTGCAACAACATCAGAAAAAATAGCTCCAAAGTATACCTTCTACCTTGTGTTTACCTTTACGCTTAACTGCATGATTTAGCAGTTGTTCCACTTAGTTGCTGTCCCTTTTGAACTGATTGTTGACTTTTTCTGTTCTCTAGTCTTTTTCCATTGCGAGGTCGCTTTTATCTTCCTTTTGCTGGGGTGATATGATTCTGTATTTCAGCTCTTCCAGACACCTATTCTAAACCCTAACTACTCCTAACAGCTTTTGACTCTACTAATATAACACATGACATAACCTTCTTTAATATTTTAAGCAATAACACAGACTCCTAAAACAAACTCTTACAACAGTGATGAACATAAAGTAACATGACCATTTTTAGATTTCTATTTCAAGTAGCTGCTAGAATTCTACCCTTTCTTATTTAATTCTTTGTGCTGCTAAGAAAACAGAAAAACAACCACAAATAAACCAATGTACCAGGACTCCTTGCAACTTTACCTCCCTCCTGCTGCTTATTTTCCTTTTAGACATTGCTGGTATGTTTCCCTGCAGAGACAGAAATTCCCCTGCACTGGAGGCTACCCACGTTTACCTTATGATTTATTTTGTAATTTTTAACTAGGTTATCTATTATTCCTCTTACCCTTTCTTATTCGCAAATAAGGAAATGCCATCTTATCTAGGCACGCTATTCCTTTTAGTTTTCCTGGCATAGCCTCCTCATTATATTCAAAATCTCCTCTCATCGAGCCTAATCTAGCAATGTTATCCACCAGTGTGTTTGTCTCCCTATATATGTGGGAAATTGTGGCATTCAATTCTTTTGTGAGATTCATTATCATTTCTATCTCCTCCTCATGTCTCCATAGAGATGCTTTTTTAGTTACTAAATATACTAGCAATAAAGAGTCTACCTGTATTTAAAAATTATAAAATCCCGACTATTTACAAAGATTTAGACCTGTATATAATGCCCTTATTTCCGAGTGGAGAGCCGAGAAAGCTTTACCTACAAGAGTAAATGCTTTAATAATGTTCCCTTTAGAATCTCTCATTACTCCTCCTCTTCCTGCTATTCTTGTATCCCTATTGAAGCTGCCATCTGTATTGAGAGATAACTTCCCTTCTGGGGGCCTGTTCCAGCTTATACTTTTTACCATTTGCTGCTTATTTATCTTAGTTGTAAGGTCCCATGATTTTCCTACTTCCTTGTCTATGTCTTTATTGTCTACTATTATAGGATTTATACAAGATATGTTACTGATTACTTTCCTAATTTCATTTAGGAATTCACCTGAGTTCAACTTTATTCCCTCAAATCTACTCTTGTTTCGGGCTTTCCATATGCACCAGAGTATCGCGTGTGGTAAGTTTTGGTTGGGCCAGTTTTTAGAGGGATTAGTTGCAGTTTCATTATTCCATTTTTTAATTCTTTCTATTAACCCATCCTTTTTATTACTTATTTATTTAAATTCCTCCAGCTCACTCTAGACTTCTAGTGCTATTTCTCCTTTCGAAAAAAGGTGGTCTAGTGATTCTTCTGCTTCCATGCAGCAGTCACATCTAGATACCATTTTTATACATTTTTTTTGTACATTAGTATCCACGGGCAAGACATTCGCTAGTGTTTTCCAAGCTAGCGAGCACATCTTATGAGGAATGTTCTCTTTCCAAGCCCATTTAAATAAATAGTGTACGAGTTTTTTCTTTCTAATCAATTCATTTACCGATTTTAATGTGAAATCACCTTGGGGTGTGAGAGTCCATTTCCAACCACTCTTTTTCAGAATAGAGTGAGATTCTATTATCTCCTTCTATTTTTCCAGTGCTTTCCAGTTATTCAAGGCTTTCTTCTAAAGCTGAACATGATGTCCTCTGTATTTGGCTCTCATATATTTAGCCCAAAGGCTATCGCTCTCTTTTAACATCCACCATCCTTTACAGTCCCAGGCAGTGGCCATGTCCTGTAAATTCATTATGCCTAATCCTGCTTCCTCTTTTGGGTAGCAGGTGTCTTCCCAGTTTTTCCAGTGAATTTTATTTCTCCTTTCTTTTTTACCCCATAGAAAGTTAGCCATTTTTGATTCTAATTTTTTAGTAAATTTCTTCGGAGGATGAATAACCGATAGAATATGTACCAGTGTGCTTTGGAGAACATGAGAGATAAGTGTAATCCTCCCCCCAAATCCCAGTAGCTCTTCTTTCTAGCCTGCAATTTTCTTTCACATTTTCTCCTATAGGGGTGCTAGATATTTTTCTCTTCGTCTTCCCTCATATATGGGGCAGCCTAGGTACAATAAGACTCTTTTTTTATGAGTGAAACCTGTGATGCTTTTAACCTTATTTACCACTTTCTCTATAGTTTTTGTGGCAAACATAAACTGACACTTCTTTTTGTTAACTACTTGTCATGTTTCTATTTCAAAATTATGTAGGAGATCCATGAGATTATTTAAAGATCTTCTGCTTGCATTCGTGAAAATTATTAGGTCATCTGCATATGCTAAACAACCTATTCTTGTGGTGTTTTTTGGTTGCCTGAAGGGGATTATTTTTCATTCAGACAATCGCTTATTCAAGTTAATAATTAGCAATTCTAGGTAAATATCAAATAGTAAGGGAGACAACGAGTCACCTTTCCTTAAGCTTCTTTTTGGCTTGAATTCCCCACATTTCTTCCCATTTACAATGACTTTAACCCTTACGCTGGAAACACATCTAAATATTAAATCAATACTTAATTCTGAGAATCCAAAATTCCTCATAGTAAAGCAGAGAGTATCCCATTCTACCCTGTCAAATGCTTTAAATAAATCTAGCTTGACTACTAAATTATTCCCTCTTGTTTTTAATGCTACCGCTCTCATCATTTTCGACGCTAATCTTATATTTTTGATCATTAGCTTGTTTTTGACAAATCTTGTTTGTTCCTTGGATATTATAAATGGTAAGATGTTACTTAATCTATTTTGCAATATTTTTGAGAGGATCTTATAAATTGCATTACAATAGCTAATTGGTCTGAAATCCTCACATTTCTATGGGGATTCTTTTTTTGGTATTAGCACAATGAATGAGGATGCCCATGCCTTAGGAATTTCCACCCCTACAAAAAAACTTGCAATTGCAGGAACTATATCATTTTTAATTATTTGATAGTTTAGCTGGAAAAAATAATTATTCCAGCCATCTGGCCTTGCTGCGCTATCCTTATACATGTTAAATACCACATTTTAACCTCTTCTTCCTCAGGTATCCTCTCCATCATTTGATTTTTCTCATTAGTGATTATTTTACTAACTCCTTTCATTAATGAATCCCCTTCATGAAAAGCCTGACCACATTATTATTTTTTTAAAAATTCTTCAAAGAGGATTTCTATGTGCTTATCTTCTTCTACCCAAATTCCCTCATCACTTTTTATGCCTTTAATATTATTTTTTTGGCCTTTTATTCTACTTATATTATGGAAAAATTTAGTGTTTCTGTCTCCATCTTTAAGCAATTTAATTTTTGCGCACTGCTTCCAATATATTTTTTCCATGTGCAATTTAAGTCTTAGACTACCTTTTGTCTTGCTTAGTTCTTGTCTAATTTCCTCATTATTTGTGTTATCGTATTCAAATTCTAACTTTTCCACTTCCTCTTCCACTTGCATTATATTTTGATTTAAATTGCCAAAAACTTCATTGTTCCATGTTATTAAGCACTTCTTTAATTTGTGCAACTTAGCAATTAGAGCTTGCATGGGCTTACCCGTTGTAGGTTCTAACCATGATTCTCTAACCAACCTTTCAAATCCACCATGCTTTGCCCACATATTTTGAAATTTGAAGGTGTCGGGAGCTCTTTGATTCTTGTGCTATTATGAGCAGGGGACTATGATCTAAGCATGTTCTGTTTAAAGGCCTCAGCCCAATAGCCCCGTGTGAGGCTACCCACTTTGTATTACACAGGACTCTGTCCAGTCTATCCCATATTGCTCATCTTTTCCGCCAGTTATTACACCATGTATAGCTTGTGCCTGTAAAGTTTATTTCTATTAAATTATAGCTAGCAATTGTGTCATTAAATTGCGTCATTGCTACTATATCTGGAGTTTTTCCTCCTTTCTTTTCCTGCACGCTTCTTATAACATTAAAATTCCCCCCCCCCCCCTCCCCCCCCCCATAATCCAAGGGGTATTTCTAGATGTGATTTCTTGCATCTCCTCCCATAAAACTAATCTGCATTTTTTATCATTTTTAGCATACACTATCGATATAATTTCTTCTGCGTCTTTATTTATTTTGAAATGAACTACCTGTTCTGTATCCTTTAGTATAACAATATCCATGTAATTATGCCACATGATCCAAAGTTTACTGTTTAAGTTAGCAAACACGTTATTAAACCCTAAGATTTCACTGTATTTCATTAGTTGATCATGCTGGACCATTGGTTCTGCAATAACAACAATAGGAATTTTATATATTTTTATTAGTTTTTTCAGCCTATTTATCGAGGGATTATTAGCCACCCCTCTGATGTTCCAGTAAAGACATCTATCCATTAAATCCTAATTTGGTTTGAGATCCAGTTGTGCATTTATACTCATATGTTTTATTCAAATATTTCTTCATGTTTCTCGGGGTCTTAGGTATGTTAGAAAATGCCTGTGTTATTTCATTATATTTTTCCTGCTGCCCTAGTTGCATAGCCATGCTTTTCATGGCCTCCATGGCTTGATCCCTAGTGAGCATGCCTCAATCTTCCTCATAGATTGCTAGATCATCCTTCACCTTCTCCAAGTGATCTTCCCCACTTTCTTCATCTTTATATATTGGAGGGCAACTTAGTATATTTGAATCTTCTGGATAATCCAAAAGATCATCTTCTTGCCAATTGTAGTCCTATATTCATTCCTTTAAAATCCTCCTGGTTTTAATTTTTTTTCCCTTCTTACTTTTGCTTCGCACCACTTCCCATCCCTCATTATTTTCCAACTCTTCCTCACCTGATAAACTCATTTATATTTCCTCTCTTGCTGCTGTATTCCTATTAGAGCCTCCTAGCTCTTGTTGGAGGCTCTCCCACTCTCTCCTACTATCCCCTTCCTCCACTCCTAAACCTAAGTCCTGAAATTCACACCCTACTGACCTTTCTCTTGAGCCTTTCAGAGCCATCTCCCCCTTCCTTCTCTATCTTTCAACCTTCCATCCTCTTCCTTCCATCCTCTACCCTTTTCCTTTATCCTCCATCCCTGCCCTACACTCTTCCAATTTGTGCCCTATCCTTTTATAGTTTAAGCAATATGAAGGCATATATTCGGGTATGGCAGTTTGTCAAAACCATTATTGCTGTTCATCTTCTCCACTAGATATCCATATCTATTTTGGAGGCTGAGAAAGCAAGTTGCATTCTACACAAACTCAAGCGCTACTTGGCCTTGTCATGGCCACTGTTGCTTCATCCCAAAGCAGAGGCATCCCCAAGCAAAAAGTAATAGCATGAAGAGCAAGAAGATTGAATAAATATAGTGAAAGATTCAGCAAGGAAAACCATATAGGGGCTAGAGGCACCTCCTCCAGTGGGCTGAAGTTTTTCGTCCACTTCAGAACGTGCATGGGGTAGCCATGCACTTGCCATGAAGCTCTATGCCATAAATGATAATGGCCTTCCTCCGAGCAGCACTGTAGAAAGATGTGTTTAGCATCGTAATCTATGAAATTCACTCTTCCCGTGAGCTTTAGAGAGGAGAGGAAGTGCTGAATGGCATTCGCATTTGGTCTACCATGGGAGAATTTCTCGATGAGCATATATTTGAATGGTTCCATGAGCTTCTGTAGTTCGTGCCTTTAGAAGTTAATAATGAAATGGGACTCCCATTTTTGTTCCCAAAATAGTGTGGGGGAGGCGTGGTCCCTTTTAATGTTGAGGAAAATGACTTATTAATTACTAATAAGTCATTTTCCTCCATTTGTAGCTTGAAAGGTCTTGAATTTGAGCAAGAATGTCAATTTTCTCTCTCTATAAAACAAGATTTTCTTTCTCTAGAAGTTGAGAGCATTTAATGAAAAAACCACAAAATTTCTTCTTCTTCTATATTCTTCCTTTTCTTCTTATTCTTCTTATTCTTCTTATTCTTCTTATTCATATTATTCTTATTCTTATTATTTTACTTATTCTTATTTTTATTATTGTTTTTCTTATTCTTATTATTCTTCTCATTCCTCTTTTTCTTCTTATTTTTCTAATTATACTTAATCTTATTATTCTTTTATTCTTTGTTTTCTTTTTATTATTCTTATTATTCTTAATTTTCTAATTCTTCTTATTAATCTTATTAATCTTATTCTTCTTCTTCATGTTATACTTCTTATTCTTCTTATTCATATTGATTTTTTTTATTCTTCTTTTTCTTATCATTTTTCTTATTCTTGTTAATCTTCTTATTCTTCTAAGTATTCTAATTCCTCTAATTCTTCTTATTTTTCTTGTTCTTCTTATTATTCTTATTCTTTTATTTTTATTATTTTTATTATTTTTATTAATCTTTTTTTTTCTTATTATTCATATTGTTCTAATTCTTCTTATTTTTCTTACTATTCTTTTTCTTCTTATTCATCTTATTCATATTATTCTTTTTATTTTTCTTATTCTTCTTATGATTTTGATTCTTTATATTCTTCTATGTGTTTTAATTATTCTTGTTATTTTAATTATTCTTGTTCTTTTTCTTCTTCTAATTCTTCTTAATTTTATTATTCTTCTTATTCAACTTATTCATCTAACTCTTTTTATTCTTCTTTACTTCTCATTCTTCTTATTCTTCTTATTATTCTCATTCTTCTTATCCTTCTTATTCTTCTTATTCTTTTTATTCTTTTTATTGTTCTTATTCTTTTTATTCTTTTTATTCTTCTTATTATTTTTATTATTCTTATTCTTTTTATTCTTCTTATTCTTCTTATTCTTCTTATTTTTCTTATTCATCCCATTCTCCTTATTCTTCTTATTCTTATTATTCATCTTATTTTTTTATTCTTCTAATTCTTCTTTGCTTTTAATTCTTCTTATTTAACTTATTTTTTTTATTCTTATTATTATTCTAATTCTTTTTATTTTTATTATTCTTATTATTATTCTTATTATTCTCATTAATTTAATTCTTCTAATATTTCTTACTCTTCTTATTCTTCTTATTCTTCATATTCTTTCTATTCTTCTTTTTTTTATTCTTCTTATTCTTGTTATTCTTTCTATTCTTCTTTTTTATATTCTTCTTATTCTTCTTATTTTTCTTATTTTTCTTATTCTTCTTATTTTTCTTATTCTTCTTATTCTTCTTATTTTTCTTATTCTTCTTATTCTTTTTATTCTTCTTATTCTTCTTATTTTACTTATTCTTCATATTTTTAGTATTCTTCTTATTTACTTATTCTTCATATTCTTAGTATTCTTCTTATTCTTCTTATTCTTCTTTTCTTCTTTTCTTCTTTTTCTTCTTATTCATCTTTTTCTACTAATTCTTCTTATTCTTCTTATTTTTCTTATTCTTATTATTCTACTTTTTGTTCTTTTTCTGTTTATTCTTTTTATTCTTTTTATTATTCTTTTTCTATATATTCTTCTTATTCTTCATATTGTTCTTATTCTTCTTATTTGTGTAATTCTTCTTATTCTTTTTATTCTTCTTATTCTTATTATTCTTCATATTCTTTTTATTCTTATTATTCTTTTTCTTTTTCTTATTCTTCTTATTATTCTTATTATTCGTATTCTTCTTATTCTTCATATTCTTCTTATTCTTTTTATTTTTCTTATTCTTCTTATTTTTTTTATTGTTCTTATCCTTCTTATTTTTCTTATTCTTCTTTGCCTTCTTATTCTTCTTATTATACAAAACTTTATTATTCTTCTTATTCTTTTTATTATTTTTTATTCTTCTTATTCTTCTTCTTTTTATAAAAATAAGATTAAATATAAAAGAGTATTTATCCATTTTGAAAAAAGTATATTTCTATAATGGGCTTATCTATGAATTTGTTCAAGCTTTTTACTTGTGCTTGTTGGATGAGTATGTTTCTTTAGAAGAGTTGCTATTCTTTATGGCACTTCATTTAAGTCGGTTGTCTGCTTTGATGTGAGTGGGATGATATCTCCATTTTGTTCTGCTATCCTTCATGGCAGAATAACTTTGATGTCAATGTTTAAGATTCTGCTATGTTCTTTTTCCACTCTTTAAATCTACTTTGCCTTTTCCACCTTCAAGATCCTCAGAAATGTCAGCATGATTTCTTAAATGTTGGCATTTGCTTTTAGCTTCTTTTCTTTTGTTCTTCTATTTCATAGAAGATGAGTAATAGCTTAAATATTTGCTATTTTCTTGAACTGCACTGTATCTTTATTATAAGTATTTGACTTTCTGAATCTATGTGTTTGCTATTTGCAAAAACTAAAAACATCCATCAACACTATACAATCCTACCTCACCTGGTAATGTTACATTCTTTGTTCAACTCCAGAACAATCCAAGAATGCACAAAATATTCCTTTTTCTTACATATGATAGTTTTGGTATGCTGCAAACAATTTATACTCTATAATATATTGTATTTTTTTATAATTTCAACTTGCCCTTCACTTTTAAGAAAAGAAGATATCCTGTGCAGGTAGCTTTATGACATAGTTCCTTTATGCATGTTTCCTATCTTAAACTGATAACAAAGAGGAAGCATAAAATTGTAAACTTCAAGTATTCTTTTAAGGGTTAAATTTCTTTGTTGCTCCCCTAACCACTTCTATAATTCAGAAAGTCTATTTCATCTAGTTTGAGCAAGCCTTTATATTTCGTAAAGATATTTATTTTTCCGAAATTCTAATTACCTTCTTTAGCACTATTTTTTGCTATTTTATCTGCAACTAGATTGGCCTCTCTTAATATATGTATTATTTTGCAATTTAATTCAGAAACTAGATGTATTATATCTTCTATCTCATTTTCATATTTCTATAGATATTTGTTTCTTTTAATTAGATTTACTAAAGTTAATGAGTCCATTAGGACTTCTATATTTTTTACATTGTTTCTTTTACATTGTTGTAAACCTTTTAAGAGTGCTCAAATTTCTTACTCAAATGGTGTATTCTCTTTGATTACTCTAGTGAAAGCAAATAGGATCTTCCCTTCGGAGTCTCTTAATAACCCTCCTCCACCTGCTACCCCCATATCTCATTTAAAGCTACCGTATGTAATATGTGCCATGTAGCCCCCTGGAGGTTTATTCCAGATTATTCTAGTAAAGTTTGTTTGCTTGACATTTTTATAACTTAGTTGCCATGTGTCTATGTAATCTTTATTTTCATTATATTTAATATTTTTTAGTGGATAGGCTTCTGAAATTGTTTTTAATTCTGTTTTGATTTTTTTTACTATATCGTTAATTTTCATTTCTATACATTCATATCTACTCTTTTTTCTGGCTTTCCATATATTCCAGATAATTAGTGGAGGTATATTCTTCCTAAGCTAGCTATGAGCAGAATTATTGTAAGGCTTTAATTCCCAGCATTGTAGTCTATTTTGAGGGATTGGCTTCTATATTTGACCCCCATTTCTTTACTTAGATTCTCTCATATCCTTGTGGGTATATCTCCTTGGGAGAATAAATGTTATAATGTTATTATATTTTTTTTATAGCATTCACATCTAGATACAAATTTTATGTCTTTTCTTTGAATAATATGGTCCAATGGAATTATGTTATATAAAACATTCCATAGGAAAAAATATGTTTCAGGTGAGTTTTTTTTAGCCTAGCACAATTTAAATATCTCTTGATGCGGTTTTTCCTATTTAATTAAAATTTTGACAGATTTTAAGGTGAATGCGTCTTCTTCGGTTAATTTCCATTTCCATTCATGTTTTGTTAGAATTATATTTTTATCTATGGTATCTCTCTGCTTTATTGTTTGTTTCCATATCTGTAAGCTAATTTTAATTTTTTTGTCCTTATTAGTATCATTGTTTACAAAATATTTTACTCTCATATATTTAGCCCATAAAATTTTATTTTCTTTCACACCCCGCCATCTCTTGCAAGCCCATGCCTCTACTATTTCTATCAAACTAGAAAAGCCTAGGCTAGCTTTTTGTTTTGGATAATGAAGATACTCCCATTTAACCTAATGCAATTTATGTTTTTTATCTTTTTTCCCCCAAAAAAAATTAGCAAATTCTCTTTCCATTTTTTTAGTTTTGTTTTTAGGTGGCATCATTATTATAAGGTTATGAATTACCATGCTTTGAAGAACATGCTTAATTAGTGTGATTTTTCAACTCATATTTAGCATATCTATTTTCCATCTAGCGATTTTCTGTCTAATCTTAAATAACATGAAATGAAAATGTTTTATATGTGTTCGTCCCTCATATAAAGGGCAGCCAAGATAAGTGATTAAACCTGTTACTTGGGAAAACCCTGTAGCATTTTTTAGTCTGAGAGCTAGATTGAGGGGGGCTTTTTTAGAAACCATGAATTGACATTTATTTCTATTTAGCATTAGACCTTTTTCTTCTTCTATGTTTTGGAAAAGATTCATTAGATTAGATATATATTTTTCATTTTCATTAGTAAAAATAATTATATCATCTACATATTCTAGAATATCTACATGAGATGAATCTTTAAAATGTTCAAACGAGTGGATAGCTCCTTTTCTGGTTTTATGTTTTAAATTAATCAAAAATAATTCTAGATAAATATTATAAAGAGAAAGAGACAAAGGGTCACCTTGTCTTAGTCCCCGAGTGGGTTTAAAGTCTTCCCCTTTTTCCCCGTTAATGATAATTTTAAACCAAGTACTTGAAATACATCTAAAAATTAAGTTGATCCAACCTTTTACAAATCCCATTTTCCTCATTACGTAATATAACAATTTCTAGTCTACTATGTCGAAAGCTTTTGACAAATCTAATTTAAAAACTACATTATGTCCCCTAGTTTTAGTGGTGATTTCTCTCATTATCTCTTTCGTTAAGCAAATATTATCCATGATAAGCCTATCCTTCATGAATCATGTCTGCTCCTTAGAAATAATCTTTGAGAGAATAAGGCTTTGTCTATTTTGTATTAGTTTTCCTAGAATTTTATATGTGGAGTTACATAGGCTAATTGTGCGAAAATTTTCACCCTATTGAGGTTTTCTTTTTTTGAGATTAAAGCTATATGATTTAGAGCCCATTTTTTATTTAATTCAGCTCCACAAAAAAATGACTGGATGACTTGAATGAGGTCTATTTTGATTATGTCCTAGCATGCTTGAAAAAACACATTGTTCTAGCCATCAGGACCTGCAACACTATTTTTATCTAAATTGAATACAATATTTTTAATTTCTATTTTATCTCGAAATTCCATTATGTTATTGTTATCTTCTTCATTAACATTTTTATTTATTTTTTTAAGAGATTAAATCATGTATGGTCATTGTTTTTGCATAATAATGATTTGAGCATTCCTTCTAAGGTTTTTTTTTGTCTTTCTTACCCCTTACCCTTAATTCGTCATCATACCTAATTCCTATTATCTTGTGTTTTTGATTTATTTAGTGATTTGATGAAAAAATTTAATAATTAAATCCCCCTATTTTAACTATTTTATTTTTGATCTTTGTTTCCGGAAAACTTCCTCCATGTGTAATTTTAATTTGAGTTTAGCTTGAGCTTTATGAAGGGCCTTAAGACTATTTGTGTTATTAAATTTTTCATGTTCTTTTTCTAGTTCATCTATATTTTGTTCTAGATCTAAAATAGTTTTGTTAATATTTCCAAAGTTCTTTTTGTTCCAATCTAATAAGCATGTTCTTAATCTAAATAGTTTATCTGAAAAGGTCTGAGTAGGATTACATACAATCGGCAACTTCCAAGAATTATTAACTATGTCTAGGAAGTCCTCAAGTAAGCACCTTATATTTTGGAAATTAAATGCTGTTATACTCACTTCTTTTTTTGGGGGAGAGATAAGCAGCGGGTTATGATCCGAGCAAGTCCTATTTAAGTGGTTTATGCCTATATTTCCAAAAGTGTCCAGCCATATTGAATTAACCAGAATCTTGTCCAGTCTCAACCAGATGGCACCTTTCTTTTTATGGTTGTTTGTCCATGTACATTTTGATACTAGAAAATCTGCCTCTATTAGATTAGTTTTATATATTACCCTATTAAATTGATCACTAACTTTTGTGTTTATTGGCCTACCTCCTTTTTTCTTCGATGAGCTCCTTATTGTGTTAAAGTCTCCTCCAATTATCCATGGTAAATGTTTATTAACTATATCCTTCATGATTTTCCATAATACTTTTCTTTTAGTTCTTGAGTTATTTGCATAAACTATAGAAATAATGCCTTTTTGTGTTTTTCCTAAACTGAGGTTAATAATTTGTTCATCTTCTTCTATTTTGGTTATATCCAAGTTATTCCACATTAACCAAATTCTACTATTTTTATTGGAAGTGGCATTTTTATATCATAACTTCTTTTTGATTCTTTCTAACTAATTTATTCCCACCATTGGCTCAGCTATCATTAGTAATGAAATTTTATGTATTTTAATCAATTTAATTAATCTTTTTAGTGAAGGGGGGCAAGCTATACCCTGAATGTTCAAGAATAACTATTTATGCATTATTAAAAGATTTTGATTGTACAATCATTTTATTTTTAAATTCGTTAGTTTTTGTTAATTGTTTTTGTGATTATCTTGTTTTCTTTGTGAGTGGGATGAGTTTTAACTAAGTTTCTTTATCAAATTTATCCATTTGAATTTTTATGATTTTTAAACTTTCTAATATATTATCTTTATTTTCTATTTCCCATCTTCTTTTGTAAATATCTATATCATCTATAGAAGTCACCTTGTAATTTTTTGTTTTAGTTTGCATAGTGTTATAGCTTTTAATTGATTCAAAATCTGAACCAAATTCTAAACCAGGGAACCAACCTTCTGTGTTTGGTTTCCGTTTTATGTTTATCATGTTCTGTTATATTTTATGTTATCTAGTTTGGATTAAGCTCCTCTATTTTGTCCAACATAATTCTAAGTCTATCCAATTCTGTTATATTTCCATCTTTAGCAGAGAGATTTTTGAAGGTTTCTTGTTCATTTTTTGGGGATTCTGTTATAGGTATAGGGTCTACATCATCTTCATTAGAAAATTCCGTATAATCTCTTGTTTTCTAACCCACATTTTATGATTTTCCTTCTTTGAACTTACAAACCAATTCTCTGTTATATGG